>RPFO01000106.1:539424-589424 GCA_009746045.1 Mesostigma viride
CTTAGGAGGCACGACGACAACACGGCCGATTGTGTGTTTGGGTCTGGAGGAATGGAGGATGAGAGCCAGGTCTTCCATGATGCCGCGGAGAAGGTGGTTGAATGGATGATGGGTTGGTCAAATCTTGACGTACGCATATTCAACCGTCTGACGTCTGATTTCCTTCTTAGGGGAAGTTTCAAGATGGTTGACCGTGCAAGGCAGTCCAGGAACCAGCTATCCCTTTCCATGGCCAGTCCGATCGCACGCATGATTGAGGAGGGCCCTCTTCCGCGCAACCTTGCCTCGAGATTTCGAAAATTCCGTGAAGGGCTCGAGCGAAAATCAGCAGCGATTTCCCATTCGCGAACCACTTATGGGTCGACGGAGGTGGTAACGGAATTTTTTTGCATTTCCTTGCCAAATGATTCTTTATAAGGGACATAGAGTTGTTTGTATAGAGAGTGAATTGACGAAAGTTGCGACGGCGGTCGCATCTTTTAGTGCGTCGTTCTCTTGTTATGACTATCTGTTCATTCTGAATTATAACGTTGTTTGTACCTTGACATAATGATGCATTTTTTGTATTGAGTTGCGACGTGGGGCGCATCTTCCTGCTGACTCGTATGATTTTTCCAATTTTTTTGTTTTGTTGTTGCAGATGGAAAAGGGCGGCCCTACATCGCAGGTGGTCGGCGACTCTCCCCCTACAGGGGTCACCCGCAGTATCGCAACAAGAATCGCAACTCAAAAAATTTTTTTTTATCATCCACTTCGATTAAGGGCAGGTATGGGCACACCATGGCACCTTTACTTTTCAAAAGTGATGTTTGGATGAAAAATGGGAGCGTGCTCGAGTATCGCAACACCCAGTTCCGCAACTGAAAACCCACCAATTCTAGAGTTCCGCAATGCAACAGAATCGCAACAAACCTGGCAAGTATACCAAAAGTACGCCGTACACGTGCGCCGGAAGGAATAAATTGTCGCCAATCGGCGTGCAGGATCCGATATGTGCTTGCAATAGTTAACGCCGTTGACGATTGATTTGCCGCGCGGTGTTCAGTTCAGTTCAGTGGGATTCATCGCGCGGAAGTCAGTGCAATAATGAACAAAAACAAAAGTGTGCCGCCTCTTCATTGAATAATCAACGACCTATAATTAGTCTACAACCACTAACCTTTCGTTATCAAACAGTTCCCTAATCATCACGCGCGTCATCGTCTCGTCATTGCGCGTCATTACCCCGTCATTGTCCCGCCGACATTACACAGCTATGGTCTTGAGGTATAGTCGGCGCCGTGGCATGTTAAACAAACTGCGTTGTTTCATTCACAGTGTGGTTTCATAATGTCGCTCTTTCGAACGGGGATGCATTAGGCAACAATACTGGACAGATTCTGAAAGAGGGTGTGTTTGTGAAGTGGGGATGGCAGCGGCCCAGCATTTGCTGGCCGTGCGGGTGCAACTTTGAGGCGACTACATATATCGCCCTGAACCGTCTTTGTTAAAGCGGTGAGACAGTCCAGTGTTACAGTCCGGCCGCAGGCCGGGCAAGGGAAATGCTGTGTTCACCATGATGCTGCGGGCCGAGGATGGGTGGCTGCATGGAAACGTGAATGCTTGCATCGAATGGATGGCGGTGTCTGCATGCATGGATTGCACGTGAATGTTCGCAGGATGGGTGGTAATTGCATGGATGCTCGCAGGATGGGTGCTAATTACCCGAATCGATATTGCATTAATGCTTGCAGGGATGGATGGTGTTTGCATGCGTGGATACGTGAATGCTTGCAGGGATGGATGGTGTTTGCATGCATGGATACGTGAATGCTTGCAGGGATGGGTGGTGTTTGCATGCATGGATACGTAAATGCTTGCAGGGATGGATGGTGTTTGCATGCATGAATGTGTGAATGCTTGCATGGGTGGATGGTGTTTGCATGCATGGATGGGTGGTGTTTGCATGCATGGATACCTGAAAGCTTGGGGTGGATGGTGTTTGCATGCATGGATACGTGAATGCTTGCATGGGTGGATGGTGTTTGCATGCATTGATGCGTGAATGCTTGCACGGATGGGTGGTGTTTGCATGCATGGATACGTGAATGCTTGCCTGGGTGGATGGTGTTTGCATGCATGGATACGTGAATGCTTGCACGGATGGGTGGTGTTTGCATGCATGGATACGTGAATGCTAGCATGGATGGATGGTGTTTGCATGCATGAATGTGTGAATGCTTGCATGGGTGGATGGTGTTTGCATGCATGGATACGTGAATGCTTGCGTGGATGGATGGTGTTTGCATGCATGGATGCGTGAATGCTTGCAGGGATGGAAGTGATTGCATGCATGGATACGCGAATGCATGCATGAATGCGACCGAGGACAATGTAAGCACCTTTTAGGGATTAATATAGTGGTGAATATGGGCAGGCCCCCTGACCCATGTGAGTTATACATGTATTCAAGGAGACAACGATTCCAGTCCATGGCAGGATATATAAAGGATACCAACCCCAAGTCGGTGGGGGTATGCATGTGACCCAATTCAGTACAAGTGTAATAACAGTGATTCGGGCCGTGGTGCCAGCAACCCTGTCACTCAAGGTTACATTATAGATACTCATTCCATCTCCGCCTCCACATCATTGAGGATGTAATATACGCGACAACTATTAATGGTCGCATGGCGGTCACGCGACGCCTGATCAACGCGTAGCGTCTGCGTGTCGTAATTTAATTTTTTAATATTAATGCACAGTCACCATTTTACCGCGTGCTGGCCTGCACTTAGCCCTTGGATGACCAGTGTGTAACTCTACCCCTAATTATGGCTGGTTGCACCTTGCATGATAATGTCCAGAAACCAGCCTGATAACAATCTAGTGTCCATACTGGGACCAAAGCACACGCATATAGGGAGTTACTTCGGGGTCATGTCATTAGTCATGTTGCAATGTCCTATATGTCCTATGGGTGCTAAATACAGCACTAATCTCAGGGGGGTGCACGGGTGCGATAAAAAAGACACTTACAATGCAATGTTAAGTGATAATGCAATATTGGACGTCTTCACAAACCAAGGCCCAAATGCACACGTAGCAAGGGGGTGCAAGGGGCGGTGTTACCCATGCATCCAGAACATGAGAAATGACCTCCATTTGCATGCCTAGGATGAAAATATACAAACACTGCATCGAACTTCTTTTCTACGTCAGCAAGGCACTGGGGCCTCCATAGATGTTGCACGGACTGCACAACTGCACAGGCGTCCTTTACTAGCAAAGCCAAAAGGCTGACAAAAAACTGGCCATGATACCATCTTTCCTGAAGAATTTAGGCAATAGAAACCATCGTGCTACCATCTACAACTCCTTTAGATGTTAAATCAATCGTCATTCTAGAAAATTAGGTACAGACGCAGCTAATCATGAACAAAACTGATGAAAATCTTACGACGACGGTTGTACAAAACCACAACCACAAACTAGTACACAGGAGTAGTAAGTTAGCGAACTTAACACCACAAACCTTCAACAACGTGTCCGAGATTACTTACCGAATGATATAACGACTTTACCTTGTTGACGGTATCCGCAGGTACACTAAACTGCGCCATGCCGAAACCGCAAAAAGAAGGCTAGCGGAAAGCTAGCAATCTCATGACAGAAAGGCAATCTCATCACGGCGTCGAGACTTTCCTGGCCCTGAACGATGATGCAATACGCGAAATACATCATACGAAAACTACTGGTTGCGAAAAATTCAATGATACAGAAGCTAATAACAAGTGCTGCCTTTCATCGTCACCCCCGTGATGATTAACGCGTGTAGACGCAGTAAAAACCAGCCCGAGATAATGTGCGCATAATTAGATGTTGCGCGACTGCGGCTATAGCATTTTTCTGACGCCGCTCATTTCAGTTCGGTTGATTCTTCGCGCCGGTCAGCCAAGGAGTGACATACTTCACGTCGGGGTGTATCTTTAGTTGCGATACCACGCGTTTGCCGTTTCGCAACTTTTCGTCCAAATCGGTCCTCGCAAGAATCGCAACAAAAGTGTTTTTTGGTCCTCCTGGAAAGTTGCGTAGTTGCGATTCTTGTTGCGATACTGCGGGTGACCCCTGTAGGGAGGAAGTGTCTGAAGGGCAACCAGTTCAGGCCCAAGGCGCCCCCTCACAACAGCCTCCTAACAAGCGTGCAAGGCAGGGCACGCCGCCCCCAATGGTGGAATCTGGTGTCAGCTTTGCCGCGGTCGCTGGGAAGGATGAGTACCACGGTGGTGGTGAGAGGGTTGACGATCCGGTTGCGCAGTTTCAGATTGCGCGGTTTCAGCGACTCGCGAATGGCACTCGTCAACAGCAACTCGCGCTGTACCAAGACATCCTTAATGACAACCCTGAAGTCGCCAAGGTGCCTTATCTCTCCAAAAGCAATTTCATGCCTCGTATCGAAACCATGCTCTTGCAGGAGCAAAGGGTGGCTCGGTTGGCTCAGAATCCGACAGTAGCCGCCGCGCCCTCCCATGCCGCGCCTGCCGCAGTAGCCCAAAAGAGGGGGGAGAGTGTGCACGAGTCGGCCGCAGTGCCCTCAACCGCAAGGGATCCCCGCGCGACTTCCAAGCCGGTCGCGACGGGCGATATGCCCCCGCCGCGGCCAAGGGGAAGGGGAAGGGGGTCGATGCAGGGGAAGAAGAAGTTTTCGAAATGACGCCGAGCAATTTGGAAGGTGGCGGGTCGATCTTCGTAAGTCTCTGCCCATTTAATTGATGTCGTGAAATACATAAGCATTTTTTTGCAATATTCGCCAGAAATGTCATTTCCGACAACTAAGCGGATTTTTACTTTCCGTTGAAATGTTCGCAGGGCCGGCAAGAGGATGTGGGTGCAAGAGAAGCCCGCTCAATGGCGGGAAGCACCCAGGTACATGAGTGCGTCAGATTCCTCTCCGGTTTACTTGTAATGAAATGGTTTGCGTGCGTATATCCTTGTTTATTTTTGTAGTAATTTTTTTCTTGTTAATCGACAATCGCGTTTGCTTTTTTTACAGGGAAGTCCGTTCGAGCAGCAAGAGGGCGGTGAGAGGAGGGGAAGTGGATCTTACGGTGGTTCCACTGCAGAGGGGGAAGGGTAAGTTACCGTTGACTTAGTAATCGAAAGTTTAGGTTCGTCCTCAATTGACAGAGTTACGACGGCCGGCGTTTCTCTACACTTTTCTTACATTAAAAATCTTCCGTTGATAATGTTCTTGCAGGAAGCCGGTCGTCAGGGTGGGGAAAATCTCCAGGGAGAGGGGGCTATCGCTGTCCGTGAGCCTGTGTCAGAGGGCGCGGGTGGAAGCGACGGCGATACTGCGAAAATGACACGCTTTAAGGAGCAAGCGGATGCTTATAAACTGAGGACGTTAGCAAAGCGGGTTGTGGCCGAGGTGAGAACGGAAACAGCCCCACCTGAGGTACGGAACCAGATGATGACTCTCCATCAAGTCGCTGAGTTGATCGTGAAGAATGCGTGCGCGCCCGATGGAGCCACACAGCCTGAGGAGATCCCGAGCGCCAAGGCCTTGATAAAGTGGATGCAGGAGAACCTGTTCGAGGGCAAAGCGAAGGAGAGGAATTGTAAACTGAAGACGGTGACGATGGCGGACGCCAAGACTCTGATCAAGATGTTGAAGGAACACGATGCCCGCCGGGACAAGTCTCCGAAGATCGCGAAGGGGTCGAAGAAAGCGGCTGAAGCAGCAGCGGTTGAGGGGAATGAGGTAAGTCTACCTCTGTTGTGAGGGGGGCTTTGTTCTTGAGGTCCACGTTTCATGTAGGTTGCGACGGCCGGCGTTTCTTAAGTGTGACACTTACTTCCTTTTGACTAACACTTACTTCCTTTCCTGATTTCGCATGGTTGAGGGAAATGAGCCAAGTGTACCTCTGTTGTGAGGGGGGCTTTGATCTTGAGGTTTAGGTTTCATCTAGGTTGCGACGGCCGGCGTTTCTCAAGTGTGACATTTACTTTATTCCTTTTGGTTATGCTTTCCTGATTTTTTCCTATCATTGTTAACCCATAGTCCGGGAATGGGTTTTTGGCATTTTTAGACCCCTGAAAATGGAAAAAATCATAACTCATAGGCCACAACTCCAAATACCCCCAACCAAGGTGCTAGGAGTATTTACACTTCAAGGGCTTTCAGAAAATGCAATAATATCCCGAGTCCATTTAGTGCTTTGCAAGATATTTACTGCCAAAGTTGGACAAAAGACGATCATTTTCAGGCAAGGGAAATCCCCTTAGTAGTTTACCCCTGCAGGGAGGGTTCTAAAAAATTATTCTGGGGTTGGACAATGTCAATAGATAGTGCCACCATGCTTTCCTTGGGTCAGACCGCACGGATAGCCCATCTGACCTATATAATGCGCTCACTTACGTGTGTGGGTTACGCGCGCGTAAGCAGCCATCCATGAAATGCCACACACTTATGCATTGTATACAGCCACATAGGACTGTAAAAAGTTCTGGGAAACAAAGAAGTGCTAAACCAGCACTAACGGAATGGCATCCTCCAAAGAAACACCACAACCTGAGCAGATTTGGGGCTAATAGCACTCATACAGCAGGCATGGAAACCTGCTGCAAGAGGCACTGATACACTCGTGTAAAATGGATGTATAAAGGACAGATTCCCGTGCAAACGACATGCAAACACGTTGCCGTACCTGGCTTGATCACGACCTTTCCGGGTTCTGCTGGCCGGGACCCTCATATCTCACACTGGCTAATGCTTTCCAGGCATAGGCCGCCATAGCCGCATAATGCATGCATCCGACATGATTACCAGGTTAATGTTCTGTGCATAGATGACCTATAAACGCATCCGAATTCACAGGGACGCTGCTGCGGATGTCCCGTACCAAAACTGGGTGCTCGGGCTGGCGCAGACTGCCGGGCCATAAGAAGAAAATCGAAATATGGCATGCCATTACTCATCTGGTACTGACGACCAAGAAAGCAGTAATGTCCTACCTGTATTTTACCAATGCTATACATCTGGCCACCCCTGACCTACGAAAATCACGCATCATCATTCTGAGCAATATTCTGAACCATTACAAGCCGCGAGACGCAAAATTTCCTTGATAACGGCACGCTAGCAGCCATATCTCGTTACGCGCGCGCGCGAGTGAAAATTTCCCGCCAAAGTCACGTGATACTGTCTCAATACACGTTGTATTTACCAGGCTATGGCGAATATTACCCCCAAACCTATGCATCACCTTCGTCCTTAAGTGTTCCCAGACCCACCGGACCACTGACATCCGTCACAGGTGGCGCGGCGCTCCGGGAATTGAGCGCCGCGCCACCGGGAGTCAAACAGTGCGATATATCGCACTGTTTCCGGACTATGGGTTAAGGGGAATGAGGTAAGTGTACCTCTGTTGTGAGGGGGCTTCTTGAGATCCAGGTTTCATGTAGGTTGCGACGGCCGGCGTTTCTTAAGTGTGACACTTACTTCCTTTTGACTATGTTTTCCTGATTTTTTCGCATCACGGTTGAGGGAAATGAGCCAAGTGTACCTCTGTTGTGAGGTGGGCTTTGATATTGAGGTTCAGGTTTCATGTAGGTTGCGACGGCCGGCGTTTCTCAAGTGTGACATTTACTTTATTCCTTTTGGTTATGCTTTCCTGATTTTTTCGCATCACTGCAGTACGTGCAGGCCGAGAAGGCGACCCACGCGGCCATCATGTACTCAATCCGCCTCGACGAGCACCAGATAAGAAACGTTCTAAACAGCCGCGAGAAGATGGAAATACCGAGTACGTGGACTGCTGCCGTCGACGAATACCAGAACGGAATCCCCGAAGCACTTGCGACCCAAAAGGGGAAGGCGCTGAAGGGAAAGGGGAAAGGAAAGGAGGTGGAGGTTGCGGATGCTCCCGCGTCTCTGCTTGAGAAATGGGAGAAGTCCCCGGTGTCGCAGGATGATGATGACATCCTGGATGTGAACGATGAGATCGCGAAGGGCAAACGGTTGCGGAAGCAGCTTGCAGTTCAGCCTCGGGACCTCGATGAGATGTCCAAAGCCTTGGTGCATCGAAATCGGGTGTGGACAAGGAACCTGTTCGTGGGGCCTCAGAAGCTCCTCGCACGAGACTTGCATCTGTCTAGAGCCGAGCAGAACGCCACCATTTTTGCAAACTCGGAGTCGGACTACGGCCACGACAAGCTGGTGATTCCTGTGTGGCGGTACTCGTTCCAGTTTTTGGCTGACCGGTGCCCCAACATTTTTCATGACTGGATGAAAAAGGAAGGCATCCAGCGTCAGCTCGCGCAACTCTTCGGGGAGATGGGGGGGCACGGACAATGAAGGCTGGCTACGCTCGCGCAATGACTGACGAAGAGATTGATATCTACCTGCGAACGAGCTCGGCCAAGGGAATGGCCGAAGCTGCTTCCAGCGGTTCTGACAGGACGGGCCGATTTGCTGGACGATCTTAAGCCCGTGGACGTGAGAAAGGCCGCGCTTTTGGACAGTTTGTGCAAGTCCGCCTGGGAGATGGCTCCACTCGAGAAGAAGCCACCGTTGCCGCCAGCCATTTGCGGCTTTCTCGTGCTGGACGGGAACCACTTTACCACACTCATCAAATCGGTGAAATTCGAACTGGTCACCGACAATATGACGGTGGACCAAAGATCTGTGTGGTACCAGGCAATGCTGAATGGTTTCATGAAGGCGGAAAAGCTCAGGGTCGTTGCGCGGGGAGGGAAGGAGCAGGAGGTCACGAAGACCGTGGCCGCGGCGAAGCTGGAGGAGTGGGCAACTGATTGGACGAATTTCGGGGGGGTGGACGTGCAGATGCTCAAGGGTGAGACCATCCTGCCGACCTGGTGGCAGATCCGTGAACAGAAGGTAAGCCAGGTTGCGACCGCCGGCGTTTCTATAAGTGGTTTTCTTGTGTTAATTTCAGTATGCCATTAGTTCGGTCAAGATGCGACCGCCGGCGTTTCTATAAGGGGTTTTCATGTTCCACCTTAGTATGCCATATTTTGGTCAAGATGCGACCGCCGGCGTTTCTGTCAGTCGTATTCTTGTTCTCAGTTGAGTTGTGCTTATTTGGGAGGACTATCGATGTGTCTCTGCGCGTTGTTGCCCTACGGCGATGCAGGTTTCCGAACAAGTCGGCAAGATGATCGAAGTTGTCAGGCAGCTCGGGAACGCCATGAACGCCGAGGACACAGCCCAAGCCAAGGCAACGTGGGGCTCAGCGCTGGGGGATGTGCACCGGGCCTACCAGGCATATGGACCCGTCAAGAGAGGGAAGGGCGTGTCTATCCCAACTCCTCTGTACGGCAAGATCTGGGCGATTGTGAAGCCCTTTTGGCAGAAAGGAGAGCAAGCCAAGGCCGAAGGGGACGGCGCAGGCGACAAGGCAGGGGGGCTGAAGAGACGGACAAGTGGGGGCCGGACCAGAAGAACTTCATGCAGCGCTGGCTGTTCTGGTGTGAGGACCCTTTGAAGCCCGCTGTCGACGGCAAGCCGGCGATCGCACAGGATATCGCGGCTCGGCAAGACTTCCTTGACGCGCGCCCTAAAGACAAGGCGCACGAACTGTCCATTTTCACCGCGCATCGGGAACTTGCGAGTTTCCAGTACTTCGACAGCCTGATCCAAGCGCCGATCATGTCCTGTGAGGCCCCTCCCAGCAACCTGATAAAAATAATGGAAGTCGCCAAGAATTTGATAGAGGCGGCAAAGCAATTCGCCCACATCAAGTTCCTGGAGAACCCCGAGCTGATGGCCGCTTGCAAACAACTAAACGGGACTTTCGACCCCGTATTGGTGAGGGAGCACGTGTTTGGCGTGAAGCTGAAGGGCACCTTCGCCACGGACCTCGACAAGTTCATCGCCGACTGCCGCCTGACCAGAGACTTTTGGCGGGTGGTCGTCACGGCCACGAGGGCGATCATTCTCACGCTGAGGGACCTTCCGCCGGCTAAAAGGAAAGTGGTCGACCAGAAGGACTGGAAGTTCCCGAGAGGGCTGCTCGCTTCCCACCCCCGTCATTTGTATGACGATTTGGGGGTGAAGACCAAACATCTGCTGGGTGTGCCAAGGAGGCGGCGGCGGAGGTCGAGAAGGAGGTCGAGGAGGAGGCGGAGGAGGGGACTACCAAGGCCAAGAAGGGGTGGCGGGACAGGTTGGAAGCCTACAGCGATTGGAAGGGGGTGAGGATGGGATCCGACTGGATCGCATACAGGACAATGACATGGAAGGAAAACGAAAAAAGAAAGGATCTGGTGGTGACGAAGGTGGTGGACGAGTTGTGCACGGGGTCTGACAAAATTCCTCGGTCGCTGAAGGACCAGGCGTTTGCTGTGCTGGACCTGGCAGCTGACAGCAACGAGAAGTGGAGGAACCTGCGCAAGTGGGACCAGACTGCATTCCGGAGGAGCGCCACATTCCCAAACCCTCCTCGCATTTGAGCCCGGTCGTGTGGGATGTGGTTGACAAGATGACCAACGCCCTTTTTAGGGGACCCTGCAGAGTTCTGCTGGTGTTCGGGGAGCCCGCCCATATCCGCCGGTGGAAGCGCCTGGTCCGCCTTATCAAATATTGGCTTGTTGAAGATGGGTGGGAAGGCCTCAAATACTTTTCCGACGACGATTCTTCGTCTGATGAGGATGATGATTCGGAGAAGGGGGAAGAGGGGGAGGAAGAGGGGGAGGCGGATGAGGATGAGGATGAGAAGGAGGAGGATGAGGAGGACGAGGAGGACGAGGAGGACGAGGAGGACGAGGAGGACGAGGAGGAGGATATTGCTGAGGGGCACCCGCCCGGGTGGGTGAGGGGCAGGCGGAGGGGGAGAAAGGGGATGGGGATGGGGAGAAGGGAGGAGGGGGAGGGGGAGAGGGACGGGGGAGGAGATGGAAGGGGAGGGAAAAAGCGCAGTCGGGGTGATGGAGGCTCGCGTGATGAGACAATGGGGGGGATGAAGACAACAGGGGGGGAGGTAAGCGCCAGCGTGCTGGTGAAGGAGACTCGAGGCCTGTCGTTGGAAACGCCGGCGGGCGTATCTGTGACGAGGAGGGGGATCGCCAGCGGGAGGGAGGCTCGCGGCCTGTTACTGGAAACGCCGGCGGGCGTATCTGTGATGAGGAGGGGGATCGCCAGCAGGAAGGAGGCTCGCGGCCTGTTACTGGAAACGCCGGCGGGCGTATCTGTGATGAGGAGGGGGATCGCCAGCAGGAAGGAGGCTCGCAGCCTGTTACTGGTAACGCCGGCGGGCGTATCTGTGATGAGGATGGGGATCGCCAGCAGGAAGCAGGCTCGCGGCCTGTTACTGGTAGCGCCGGCGGGCGTTCCCGATTTACGGGAGGCGGTCGTGTCCGACAGATGGGAATGAGGCCTCGTCAGGATTCATGGGGACCCCCGGTTGAGGGGACCCCCGCCCTCGCCTCGGTTTCTTTGGGTCTGGGTGACGATCCCGTACCGTCGTCAGGAAGGACGGTTGTGATGACTTTGCCCCCCCGCTCGACGGGGATGGAGCAATGCCCGAACACGATACTGCTGAATGAGGATGACGATCCGGAGCCGTCGGCTGACACGGATTTTGTTGCGAGCACCCCACTGCAGAAGAGGGTATTGGAGGCTCGTAACGTGGAGGGTCCGCCGACAGTCTCAGGTGGAGGGCCGGCGTTTGCCGGATTGATGCGCCCGACTGAGGTGGTCGATGTTGAGGCGCCGCCAGGGACATCGACCGCACCTTACCGCATTGACGGATCTTCGATCGACCAAGGATGCCCTTCCACGCTCCAACGGTACATTCGGCCGGTAAATTTCATTTTCAATAAACGAGTTTTATAAGTACCTTAATATATTTCTACATAAGTTTTTTTGCATCAGTCCATGGCTTCATTGATTTCTCACACGACCCTTCCGTATTCATGTTAATTGGCATCTGCTTACGTGCAGGGAAAGGCGAAGAAGAAACTCCAGTTCGGTTTCCCCGTGGATCCGCGTCTGGGACTGTGTCCGGAGAGGCCTGCCGTGTTGTTGGCCAGGCCGCGGTCGGCGAACCAGTTGCACAACCGGGGGCGGGAGGGGCCTCCCTCCCACCCAACGCACCAACCCACGCACCAGCCTTACCGTGCGGTCAGCCAGAAAAAACGTACGAAGAGTTGATGGCAGAGGCGGCGGCTGCGCAGGGGCAGAAGGCAAAACGTCGGGGAGGGGGCAGGCGAGGGGCGGGGCAGGAGACGGAGGGTGCCGACGAACCTGCACAGCCGCAGAAGGGTGGTGGTCAGGGCAGAGATGCGACGGCCGAAAACCGAATCAGGGACGTTCGGCCGGACGTCCGGATGCGCTTTATGGATGGCGCGAAACTGAGTCGCGGAGGTTGGAGTTCGAAATGGGTAGACGACGTGTGCATAAACTGGCAGCACAAGTACCCCAAGAAGGAAGATTTTCTGCTCTTTGGCACCCTCCTGGGCAAAGAGAGGGAGAAGGTGGTGATCAGATGGTTTGATGAAGGGCACGACCTCGGTTGGAGTAATGAGTGCGAGCAAAAGTTTCGTTTCCCTCTGAAGTTCGCTAGAGAACATGTTACTCTCCTGAAGGAAGGCGCCAGCTGGGACAACATTCCTTCATATCGACCTGGCAAGCGATGATGGGCGAGGACTTTGCACGAAATCGCGTTTTGCACGTAATTGCCCACCGCAACGTGGAGAAATGCAGATGTACATAGTAGTTGGTTCAGTGACCGTGACTTTGGGCAGTTTAGTAGTTGGGGTGACGTGTCCAATGTATATATGGTGGGGCGCGTCCAAGGGGGTCCACGCTGATTGAGCACTTGCATGTGTTCTTTCAACATATTCGGACATGTATGAAATGAATAAATTGTTTGGACGATTGCAAACTGATTGATTGAAGAATGAGATACCATTAATAATTGAAAAATGTAAAACCTCATTGTGAATTTGTACTTCAAACTTTCACATTCATGCCCCAAATTGTGCATTTGTGCAGGTTTTAATTATGAGAAGTAGCATTCCTCTACAAATATTGAGAAATTTAGGGGCACTTGGGGTTGTTGGCCATGTTCATTCATGATAAAATGGACTTTTGATGCTGTAAAATCATATTCCACTAGTCCAAAACGCTGCTTTCATTACGTCAAAAGTACCAGCAATGGCCCTAGGTTGGAGCAGTAGATGTTGGGGACGCCCCTTTGTGTTCCGCGACAGCACCCCTTAGCGGACCAGAGAAGAGGTCGGCAACGAGGTCAGCGGGGGCCCCCGAGTGGGGTCAAAAATGCGAGCTGTGTCGATCGACAGTGCATGAATTTTTGTGCATTCACAGTCGCTGGGAATTAAATCTGTTTTCTGGCAACGGAGAGCGCCCATCGCGACAGGACAGCTTTTGACGGGAAAGGAAATGGTGCTTCTTTAGCGGACCGGAGGGCCAGGAAGGGGAGGTTGGGTAATCGTGAGCCATGCCTAAGGAGTTCTTAATAGCGGTTCTGTAACCGCTACCTGTCTGTATGCATCTACTTATTGTTTTAACAAAGATGCTGGTGACTATGGTGAGCAAACGGGTGTATGAATCGGATTTCTTTGAAAAGAGTTTCTCGAAGTGAGGCGGGGAATAAGGCCGCTCACGGGAGCCGCCTGGATGGTCGGCTGAACCGGGCGGGTTTGGCAGATGTAACCGGATTTGGCTAATGGCTGGCGAGCTGGAATTGTTAGTAGGGGCAGTGGCCCTATTGTGCTACAATCTCGAAACAATCTTATGCTTAAAGTTTGACAGGGCCGGGTTTGTTGAACCGGTTTGTTGAATGATAATTAGAACCTTTCGGAAAGGGTATTTGATTGGTTGTTGTTTTTGTGGTACGGTAGGTGTCGCTACATTCTCAGGTTGGCGTGTTAAGTTAAGCTCGGTTGCTGATGTCAGCCCCGGGCTAGGGCAGTTTGACTACTTTGGCGGCGTAGTGACATTGTTGTGGTCTTTTTTCTTGTCCCACCCACCCACCCTCTTTGGTGGCCTGGTCTGCGCGGGTAATCGCGAGCCATGCCTAAGGAGTTCTTAATAGCGGTTCTGTAACCGCTACCTGTCTGTATGCATCTACTTATTGTTTTAACAAAGATGCTGGTGACTATGGTGAGCAAACGGGTGTATGAAAAGGATATTCTAAACTGCATGCATTATACAGGAAATAAAAAAGTTCCATGGGACCATTTTTCTTGAGGGTCGAGGTTCGAGGGTTTGTGTGGTTTTTAAACGAACTGAATTTTTTTAATCTAAACTTTTTTTTTCTCAACATACGGTATACAACCTTCCAGAATGGTCTCGAACTTCAACCTGCATGACGACACGGTCGACCGACACGACGTAACCGACAAGCCGACACGATTCGATTCCTCGTGGGAGATCTCCCACGGGAATAAAGGCGGACTCTCCCACGACAATCCGCACTCTCGCGCTCACACCACCATGGAGGCTCCCGGTCCACCCATCACCGCAAAGATGATCAAGCTCGCGCGGAGGATAAAATCTAAGAACTGGAACGATAACGCCCTAGAGCTATCCGCGAACGAAGCGCTCAGGCTCATTCGCGCTGGCGGCCATTGGTGCGAGGTTCTAAAAGAAGACGATGTTGTCAAGCCATATCTCGATTACGACCTCAAATTCGATCACGAGGAAGGAGAGCCGGGAGTCACCGTCGACGACATCATCAACGACGTCTTCGAAAATTGTAACATCAACCATGAGAACGTCAAAGTACTCACGCGTCGTCCGCGTTGGGTCGAAACCAAGGGCAAGAGGACGTTCAAGTACTCGTTCCGTGTCTACGTGAAGGGTTGGAAAGTGACGGTGAAGGATATGGGGCGTCTCATGAAGGCCAAACTTCTGCAGCTCCCCGGATGGGACGATTCCATTTACAACGACGGCCGATTGCTGAACTGTGTGTATAACACGAAGGACGTCGAGCCAGGATGCCCAATTCTCTCTCCCGTGGACGACAACGAGCCCATCGAAACGTTTGTCGCTCAATTGGTGGACGACGATGCAAAGTGGCTGCCTGTCGACGACTTGATCGACGGTCTCGAGCCTCCAGCAAAAAAAGGGAAAAAGTCGAGCGGTGGCAAGCGTGACGTTGGACGCCCTTCGACGAGGGTTTTCGCCACTAGCAGCGACGAAATCACGCACCTGGACAGTGACGACATCGCCAACGTCACTTCGCGCATCGTGGCCAGGTGGACCGAGCGTTACCCGAATTTTGAAGACCACGCGCTGGATGCTGCGAGCCTTCACTACTCGAAGGACCGTGACAACTACGTCCTGCGCACGTTCAGCCACTTGTGCCTCGGAGCTGGCCGCGAGCACGGGAGCAACCACACTTACCTCGTCGTATCGCGTGACGGCATCGTTCAGAAATGCCACGACTCGGACTGCCGCGACTTCTCGAGCGAAGTTGTCGCTCTCGGCGACGAACTCAAGTCTTTGCTTTTCCCATCCGAGGACGCCACGACGTCTTACATCCTCGATCGCGCACTTCGAGAATTCTCATCGCGGTGTAGCCGAGGCCTGTGTGGTGGGATTTGCTGGGACTTGGCGGTACAGCGGTGGGTCGTTGTGGAATTTCAGGGACCACAGGTGGCGCCAGCTGATGACTGACGAACCTCTGCGGAACGCCATCGCTGAGATGGACAAGCTCCCGTCCAAGTACCGGGAGGTGTCGCGCTATTTTTCTGAACGGCGTGACAAGGCCGAGTATCTGGGCGACGACAAGAAGGCGGCGTACTTCGAAGCCCTGGCTGACTCCGCTGTGAAGATCTCCCACAACTTGCGTGACGGCCCTTACATCAACAACATCCGCAACGAGGTCAAGGGAATCATCTACGCCGAGCCAACCGAATTCGTGGAGAGGCTCGACAAATATCCGCTGCTCCTGTGCTTCACTAACGGGGTTCTGGAACTCGCTACCATGACCCTGCGACCTGGACGGCCCGACGACATGATTTCCAAGCAGATGGGACTTCCCTACACGCCAGACGCCGACACTTGTGCTATGGAAGTGAAGCTGGAGGAAATTTTCCCAGACGCTGTGACCCGGGCCCACTTCAAGCGTTTCCTTGGCTCACTGATGGTGGGGGACAATCGTGACGAGCAAGCATACTTCTGGAAGGGTTCAGGACGGAACGGGAAGGGCTTCCTGATGAGCGTCATCAGGTCAGCGTACGGCGACAACGTGAACAACGTTCGTGCTGCTTTCTACACTTCGCATGCAGGAGCGGGACAGCGATGTGGCGACGCCAGAAGTTTTGGGAATGCGCGGCATGCGCGTTGGTTTGACGAACGAGCTCCAGCGCAACGTCCCTATCGTGGCGTCGAAGTTCAAGAATATCACTGGCAATGGGGTCCTGAAGGCGCGTGCTCTCCACTCGAACGAGTACGTGCAATTTCCTACGACGTTCAAGCTAGTTTTGGATACCAACAACGACGTGAAATTTGACGAGCACTGCGAGGGATTGTGGGACCGCGCTGTCATGTACCCTTTCGTGAGCAAGTTTTGCACGCAGGAGGAAATTGACGCGGAACCTGAGCGTCAGCACATGAAGCTCATCGACACCACACTGGGCACTCGCGCCAAGGAGTTTGCGTTAGGATTGATGGCGATTTCGATTAGAGAGTGCGTAGTATACCTGGCAGCAACTAGCAAGGACGAGAGGTGGCCGCCTAGGTCGGAGGAGATGAGAGTCCTGAAGACGGACTCGAAGGTTTCGTCTGACGGCGTGGGCGCCTTTATCGAAGAGCTGAAGAAAAGCGGCGAGCTCGTCAAGTGCAGCGGAGAGGCAGTGCCTGTCAAGCTTCTCTTGGACGAGTACATTACTTCGACTGGCATGGACAGCTACAAGGCGAAATTGTTTGGCGACGAGGCAAAGGCGGTTCTGGGCTGCAGGGTGAATCAGTACAAGTTGAGCGACGGTTCCAGGCCGAACTGCTTTATTGGATGGCGGTATTGCCCTTCGTAAGTAATATTTTAATGAAACGATTTTTCACGTGTCAATCAATGGTCCATCAGCTTTCAGATGGACCCCCAGACGTAACCTCATTCGTGAGGCCGGCGCCCCGCCGCGCGGCCCTCGCCGGGTCCGCCAACTCCCACGCACTGCTCGACCCTCCAGCACCTTACTAAATTTACTAAGCTAACTACGGGTTTTGGGTTTTCTTTGCGGGAAATTATGCAAGCCTGTGCATGCACTCTCACTCACGTCGAATAAAACATTATTTCCAACTGAAAATATCGATTTAGTAGTAAATATAGTTTACCACGAGAAAACACAGCAAGCCCTCACAACCAACCGAGGCCCACCACCACCTGGCAGTCCCGCCACTGCTTGGCAGTCCGCGCCCCTCCGCTGCACCCCCGCTGGCCGGCCCCCATGGCCTTTTCCCGTGGGAGATGGATTTATTGGTCATTTTGCCGTGGGAAACTACGTTTTCATAACCATTTGTCGTGGGAGACTATATTTACTAAGTTTTTTGGGGGTTCTTTTTTTGGGAAATTCAGGTGTGTTTTTGGTGGTGCACACCTGAATTAATTTCCTAGGAATAAAACCCAAAACCCATAGTAAACGTAGTAAACATAGTTTCCCACGGGAAATGACTTAGTCCCATATCCCACACGCCTCACCCTCTTATGGCATGGTGGGACTGGATGTCACAACCTTGACCTCATGGCAGGTGGCTTGAATTTCCTAGAAAAAAAACCCAAAACCCATAGTAAACTTAGTAAATTTAGTCACCCTGGGATGCCTGCATAAGAGTCTACCACCATGGTCACTATAAGGTCACTATAGCTACTCCCGTGGGAAACTAAAATTACATGCAACACTCTAGTGTGTTGCATGACCACGAGGTGATGGGAGGTGGCTTGAATTTCCTAGAAAAAAAACCAAAAACCCATAGTAAACTTAGTAAATTTAGTCACCCTGGGATGCCAGCATAAGAGTCTACCACCATGGTCACTATAAGGTCACTATAGCTACCCTGTACCACACAGCACCTGTAGCACCTTGACCTCATGGCAGCTGGCTTGAATTTCCTAGAAAAAAAACCAAAAACCCATAGTAAACTTAGTGTCCATCTTCCCAGTTAAAGTCCTAAATTTAGGACCAAGTGGAATTAAAAAATATATATGCAAACATTAAAATTTGACCCTGGCATTCGTGCCCATGACAGATAACACACTTTTTTAGTTTCTATCAAAAACCTGGGGTCAAATAATTACATTTAGTGCATGAATGGGCCCTGCCACCTGCCAGACCTCAAAGCGCGAATTTGGCCAAAATGTGGGTTTTAGGACCATTAGGACCAATTATTGTCAACGCATGACCATGCTATCCACACGGTCCCTTGAGCATCTTACAAGCGCTAGGGGACCCTACGAGGCCTTGGGATGGCGGGGCAGCGTATAACAAGGCCATACCCTGCTGTGGCTGCCTCTATATATACGCGTGATTAACGGTGTCACAGATGGTGCAGGTAATGCAATATAGGGTTGCATGGTTGCTGAGGTTGCCCGGCTTGAACATGGCCCACCCCTTGCGGTAAACTTTCTCTAAGCATATGCCAAACCTTCTTTGACATCACGGACATGCTGGCCACCACCCAGCGATGAAAAAACATTGCATTTGCATTGCAACTAACACATGAATGCAGCCAAATCAAGTTACAAAACAACGTTGTGCTAACATGCAACGCTTTGTGAGCGAATTCAGGGTGCATGTAACACGTAAACCATACTGTATATACTGTCTGAGAACACCCTGAACGACTGCAGGCCATAGGACCATGGTTTATAACATACACATGAGTAAAACTGCTCTTACGCATGTGTGTTTTAGCTGCAGCGGACGACGAAGATAGAGACGTAAAAAATTGTATGACGTAAACCAACTATGTGTGACAGTTATGTGCACAGAGAGCGTCCCCTCTTTTTAGGCATAGCTGGCTGACTCAAAACACCACGACAGCGTTGCCAGTTACACTCATGATCTAGGACAACCCGGCACTTACCTGCTACTTACGTCGCCTCATTCCAGATGGTTGCAAAAAAGTCGCTGAAATCCGCAGCGAGGTCAGCTTTCCGAGAGCTGAGCGCACCACAGCTGGCCAACCGGTTCGACAATGATATAAACCACGCTTGTGCTGCGTTCTAGGTCCAAGAAATACCGAAAGTGAAGACCTATAAGGTGCGCTCGCTGCCCAGCCTGAACGTCCCTAAAACATGGTCGACAATGGAAATCGGGCAAGAATATCACAGCCCAGGCGCTCCCATCTCAAATACTCCGTTTCTAAACTCCAGACTATAATAAAAATCGTCCACAAAAATTTCCTGGCTTGATTCGCACCACCATTGCTAATACACTACCATGTTTGTGCCAAAATCGACCCTCCGCGAGCAGGCGATCTGCGACCCATTTGTGTTGTGCCGCTGTGATACAGCGCCACACATAAAAACTTGCGCAGAAAATATTCACAGCCTTTAAGCATAACTAACAACCTTTCGTTTTTGCTACTGGGCGCCCGAAATGATAAACGCACGTGAAAACGCCGGCCACGATTGTCAGGTCGCCATATCCACCTCACTTCATTCCCGCACCCACTTTTTCGCTCCAAAATCGGTTATATTTTTGGTCGAGGTACCTACTTTCCCGCCATTATACCCGGTACCCGGGTACGGAATCCGGGTACCATGTGCCGGTACCACGGGTCGGGTACATCATGCCGGGTACGGTCCACATGGGGTACGGTCCATATAGTGACCCCCCCCCCCGGTACCTCGGTTATAGTGACCACTAGGACGATTTAGGACAAAGTCCTAAATTTAGGACCGTGGGATGATTAACATTAGTAAATTTAGTCACAGTGGGAGGGTGATAGCCAGGGTGGGGGATGCCGTGGGTGTCTGTGAGACGGTGTTAGGGTTTAGGGTTTAGGGTTTAGGGTTTAGGGTTTAGGGTTTAGGGTTTAGGGTTTAGGGTTTAGGGTGATACCCCACCCCAGGCCGCGGTCACTATAGGGTCACTATAGGGGTGGCAGATGCCAGCATAAGGCTGGTGCCCTTCTGTGAGCCGCGATGACGGAATGATGACGGAATGATGATGGAAGCTACTTAATTAATTACAGTCATTCCCGCGTTAAGTTGCGTTTCTTAAGGTTGCGTTCCCGCGTTACTTAGTTGCGACGCCGAAGTTTGGGGGGCGACCGCAACTTAAGCATGGAGGCCATCGCAACTTAACGCGGTAATGACTCAATTTGTAGGTGTCAGGCCATTTTTGGCCGCGCAGGAGGCCATTTTTTGCCAAGTCCGGACCCGCTACGTGATTTTAGGCGGCAAAATACGCAAGCCCCACTGGCGCGCAAATTTCCCCGCCTGCTGGCTTAGGTGAAAAGCGCGAATGCAACCTTACAAATTCAGTTTTGCAGCCTGCGGGCTGCGGTACATAAGAATCCACGACCATGCAGGGTCTGTAATTGAGACATCTTGCCGGAAATTACCACCATCATGCCGAATGCATGACTGCCACAGAAGGGCAAAGACATGGTCGTTGAGGCCACAGGCAGTCTCGCTGCCTGCGGCCTCCATGCTGTTATTATTGTTTACACCGACGGCCGGCATGCAGGCCTTTGACAGTAAATGAAGCTTCCCTCACGACTGTTCCCATGTTTTGTCACAGTCAAATGTGAAGCCGGCTGGCAATTAAGTAACCCGCCAAAAAGAGAGCCAAAGTCAGAGGGTTAAAACACACTACATTTGTGGTATCAAAAACGCAGGAACTGCATGGCTGCCCACGGCGTGTTTTGCAGCCCGCCTTTGTCCAAAACTGATATCTGGCCTGGAAATTGGACTTGGGCCGGCTTTGACGCTGCACCTGGATCGGGCTTGACGAGAGCTGTCGAATGCCGTATAGAAGTCCGTCAGAGGAGGAGGTGGTGGGCTGCTAGCCTAATTCTACCGTTAAGTTGCGTTCCCGCGTTAAGTTGCGGCGCCAAGTTTTTGGGGGCGATCGCAACTTAACGCGGGAATGACTGTAATATAGCGACCACTGAGCGCAATTCATTGTATGTTGTGGAGCCCGAGCCCCCCGTGCACCCATGACATGAAGGACTGACATCTCTCTGTTGATCCATCCGTGTACCGTGTGGGAGATGAAGCCTTTATGTTTCCAGACAAAATTGCTGCCAATGCGTTGGATGAGTTGTGTGGTGGCGTCATTGGGTGGGTGTGCTTGGCATTAGTACAGAACCTTCGAGAACAAAAGTTGGTTGACGATCAGGCCGGGTTCGCCCGCGTAGGCTCAGGCGGTGGACGGCCTCCCAGCGCCCTGCGGTAAGGAGAACGTGACTGAGGAATGCAAGTGGCCCTGAGTAAGGTAATCCACCCGGCTAAGGGCCATGCACAAGACCAACCTTGAGAAGCCCCAATGTTAGCCATACCACGGTCCTTAATTTAGGACAAAGTCCTAAATTAAGGACCAATTTACTATAACCGAGGTACCGGGGGGGGGGGTCACTATATGGACCGTACCCCATGTGGACCGTACCCGGCATGATGTACCCGACCCGTGGTACCGGCACATGGTACCCGGATTCCGTACCCGGGTACCGGGTATAATGGCGGGAAAGTAGGTACCTCGACCAAAAATATAACCGATTTTGGAGCGAAAAAGTGGGTGCGGGAATGATCTGAGGTGGATATGGCGACCTGACAATCGTGGCCGGCGTTTTCACGTGCGTTCATCATTTTGGGCGCCCAGTAGCAAAAACGAAAGGTCGTTAGTTATGCTTAAAGGCTGTGAAATTTTCTGCGCAAGTTTTTATGTGTAGCGCTGTAGCACAGCGGCACATCACAAATGGGTCGCAGATCGCCTGCTCGCGGAGGGTCGATTTTGGCACAAACATGTTAGTGTATTAGCAATGGTGGTGCGAATCAAGCCAGGAAATTTTTGTGGACGATTTTGATAATAGTCTGGAGTTTAGAAACGGAGTATTTGACATGGGAGCGCCTGGGCTGTGATATTCTTGCCCGATTTCCATTGTCGACCATGTTTTAGGGACGTTCAGGCTGGGCAGCGAGCGCACCTTATAGGTCTTCACTTTCGGTATTTCTTGGACCTAGAACGCATCACAAGCGTGGTTTATATCATTTTCGAACCGGTTGGCCAGCTGTGGTGCGCTCAGCTCTCGGAAAGCTGACCTCGCTGCGGATTTCAGCGACTTTTTTGCAACCATCTGGAATGAGGCGACGTAAGTAGCAGGTACGTGCCGGGGTGCCCTAGATCATGAGTGTAACTGGCAACGCTGTCGTGGTGTTTTGAGTCAGCCAGCTATGCCTAAAAAGAGGGGACGCTCTCTGTGCACATAACTGTCACACATAGTTGGTTTACGTCATACAATTTTTTACGTCTCTATCTTCGTCGTCCGCTGCAGCTAAAACACACATGCGTAAGAGCAGTTTTACTCATGTGTTAGTTATAAACCATGGTCCTATGGCCTGCAGTCGTTCAGGGTGTTCTCAGACAGTATATACAGTATGGTTTACGTGTTACATGCACCCTGAGTTCACTCACAAAGCGTTGCATGTTAGCACAACGTTGTTCTGTAACTTGATTTGGCTGCATTCATGTGTTAGTTGCAATGCAAATGCAATGTTTTTTCATCGCTGGGTGGTGGCCAGCATGTCCGTGATGTCAAAGAAGGTTTGGCATATGCTTAGAGAAAGTTTACCGCAAGGGGTGGGCCATGTTCAAGCCGGGCAACCTCAGCAACCATGCAACCGTATATTGCATTACCTGCACCATCTGTGACACCGTTAAGCACGCGTATATATAGAGGCAGCCACAGCAGGGTATGGCCTTGTTATACGCTGCCCCGCCATCCCAAGGCCTCGTAGGGTCCCCTAGCGCTTGTAAGATGCTCAAGGGACCGTGTGGATAGCATGGTCATGCGTTGACACTAATTGGTCCTATTGGTCCTAAATTCTCATTTTGACCAAATTCGCGGTTTGAGGCCTGCCATGGGCCAGGGTCCATTCAGGCACTAAATGTAATTATTTGAACCCAGGTTTTTGTCCAAAATTCAAAAAGTGTGTTATCTGTCAGTGGTAAAAATGCCAGGGTCGAAATTTGATGTTTGCACATATATTTTTTGATTCAAACTGGTCCTAAAATAAGGACTTTTCTTGGTAACATGGACACCAAGTGTACTGGCGGGGCGGGGACCTCTATGTCAACAAGAAACTGTGGAAGCCCCCCCGGGCTTCCCCGGGATAGAGCACTCCAGCTAGTTGTCTAGATGGGGGCAATCGATGATGAGATAGCTTAGGCATTACAGCACTTGAAACGATATTAGCGCACAGCGTTATAGTACCTTCAATTAGCTCTGGCACCTTGTGGCCATCAGCTTGCGCCTTAATTAGCCGACGTCTTGAGCCCACCTCACATTTGTAGCATAAGCTATGCGTCAGCCTACCTATGGTATTGCACTGGTTGTATTGCACCCACAGTGTTGCGCCCCGGCACCATGCCGTGGAGAGAGCGCTCTGTGGCCTGCCCACCTGCGGCAGTGAGAGAAGCTAGGGCGCCCTCCCTCCTTCTCACTGTGTATATAGGGTTGAAGGTTCCTTTACTCTGTATTGGCACCCACGTGACGCAGTCACGTGCTTATTAATTAATTAAGGGCCACACCCGCTAAGGGCCACCCTTGTACCCCCCCCCCCCTCCCCCCCCCCAGCATTTTGCGCAATTTGGTTTGAAATGACCAGAATATTTAACAACAGGTGCATGGCGGCGTAGCTGCAAGGGAAGGGCCAGCGGTTGCCTCCAGGCCATGCCGTAATTCCAGCTGCTTGTTGTCGGTCGTTGCTTCGTATGTATCCAGTCGGTACTTGTGCATCGTATGGATTGATGAGCAACGATCGTTGCACAAGGTTACGTGCTCCGCATAGAGCTCGACAGACGACAAGCAGTTTGTTCACTGTTCCATATGAACCGGCGTTCATTCCCTATGACGACCATAAGCCGTCGAGTCGTGACAACGGATGTCACCCTGAAGGGGTTGGCGTATTATCAAGGAGACAACCAGCGCAGGTCAGAAATCGGGAGAATCCGGACCATGGTAGCTCGAGCCTGCCGTTATCTTGTCTGCGTGTTCGTGACTTCGTGGCTTGCGTGTAGAGCGACTAGATGACCTAGACGGCGTATTATGATAGTAATGATCACGGGTGCCAATAGAGGTTGCTGCTGGCTGGTCCGAGTTGGAGCTAGAAAACCCTCGCGACAAAAATGTTATCGCTGTTTCGGTAAACAGCGACAAAGCGGAATTACGGAAGTTTGCTGGACAGTGCTTTCTTTTCCCGTTGCGTCACTGAAAAGGTAAACGGTCTTGCGATGTCAAAACAGCAGCAAGTAGCAGTCGCTGTGTTTAATTGCAATGTGGTAGTTTGATTTAACACATATACTGCCTGAAGCTTTTCAAGGCTTGCTGGGATGTTGCCCATATCAAGGAGACAACCAGCGCAGGCCAGAAATCGGGAGAATCCGGACCATGGGTAGCTCGAGCCTGCCGTTATCTTGTCCGCGTGTTCGAGTCGTTCAGGATGATGAAGATGAATGGTGATGGAAATGTGTATCCTTGTGCATTGAAATTATGGCTGGCTTACGTGTAGAGCGACTAGATGCCCATATCAAAGAGACAACCAGCGCAGGCCAGAAATCGGGAGAATCCGGACCATGGTAGCTCGAGCCTGCCGTTATCTTTTCCGCGTTTTCGAGTCGTTCAGGATGATGAAGATGAATGGTGATGGAAATGTGTATCCTTGTGCATTGAAATTATGGCTGGCTTACGTGTGGAGCGACTAGATGACCTAGACGGTGGGCCCATATGTTTCTAACGCTATAACTCTTGTCCAAGTGATGAAGACTGGCTTGGAAACTTGAGCTCGTCATGTTTACATTGTTATTGTGTTACAATACGTGCCTCTTTTCAGAATATGTTTCATATGTAATGCGAGGCTTCAGCATCATGGTTTAGCACCGTGGTGGCAGCCAAGCCTCTAATGACAATCTTGGACCTCACCTTGAATTGTAACATAACTCCGTTGGGAGTATATACCTCACCTTGGCCTACGCAAATATTTGCTTCTTGTTTCACTCTTTGGACTGAGCTAGCTTTACACCTGCTATTTGGCCTGCACCATCGTCCCTGGCTGCCAGTTACATTTTGTGCCCCCCCCCCTGGCAGGCTGCAGGGTCTAGGATAGAGAGGGTGTAACGTAGACATGTTGTGGGCACCCTCAGTGCATTTTCAGGACCAGCCATGACCTGGCCATGCCTTCTTTCTTAGCACATTGAACATGACTTGTCAGAGTGCTTTTTGGTCACTCGTGTAACGACCCCCCTACATTCATAAATCGTAAACAATTATATAATGAGCATATTTCATGGATGTAAAGCATTTCAACTCTTGAGCATATCATAAAAGTTAATGGTTCCATACCGTACCCATGGATGTGTTGACGTGTGTGAGTTATTACAAATGGTATCCATCTTTAAAATGTCCTCATTTGAGGACATTTTATTGCAGTGATTAGACATCAAGGTTCTAGATACTTTGCCCTTGCACTTGCCCTTGCCCACACTCAATCCTGCTCACACGCACACGCACACGCACACGCACACGCACACGCACACGCACACGCACACGCACACGCACACGCACACGCACACGCACACGCACACGCACACGCACACGCACACGCACACGCACACGCACACGCACACGCACACGCACACGCACACGCACACGCACACGCACACGCACACGCACACGCACACGCACACGCACACGCACACGCACACGCACACGCACACGCACACGCACACGCACACGCACACGCACACGCACACGCACACGCACACGCACACGCACACGCACACGCACACGCACACGCACACGCACACGCACACGACCACGACCATGACCATGGAAGTAACTAATGTCTAACTAAATTAGTTGTTTCACAACTACAATAGAATAGTTGTCGATCTCACTTCATATGTCTTAATGGATCTATGATTCCATGTTGTTGCTTGATATGGCAAGTAACACAACAATCGAACACTTTTGACACACCCACACACCTTGGCACAATTCAGGGTGGCCCTATGTGGTCGCTTGATGTGCCATAATAAGTTAGACTAGTTCATGGCAAATCACGGCTCATCAATCACACAACCATGCCAAGACTTTATTGAAAACTTGAATACGATTCAGGTGGCCCTATGTGGTCGCTTGATGTGCCATAATAAGTTAGACTACTTCATGGCAAATCACGGCTCATCAATCACACAACCATGCAAAGACTTTATTGAAAACTTGAACACAATTCAGGTGGCCAGCTGTCGCAGCTGCTTCCAAGCATCGATGGTAGCGTGCTCTTTCTTAAACAGTTTTTGATAGTCGTTCCAGCTGCATTCCCGCAATTTCTCCTCTGGAACAACCTCGAGAAGGAACCCGCCGGTGATCATACAATTCTACAGTCGGTTGCCTTGGGAGCGTTGCCCTCGGCGTCTTTCATTGTGACGATGACGAGGGCTTTAAAGTGCCTATAGTCAACTAAGCCAGCATCCAGCATCCTCTGGGAGAATGCTGGATGCCCGGACGTGTCTTCTGCCATCCCCTCGCGAAGTCTGTCACTCAGCTATTCTGCGTCTTCAGTTCAGGGTTCTCAGCCGTCAATGGAAGCAGCTAGCAAACTGGAAGCCCACCATGTGTTAGGCGCTGCATGAGCAGAATAATTTAATAAACCGCTAGCCATGTAACCAAGGCCTTTCCCCGCTTTCCCCTGCTTTTTCCTGCTAAAAAACAGGGGTGGCCCTTAACCCGACTTTGCCTCCCCGCCCCCCCCCCCCCCCCCCCCAAAACGTGCCAAAACGGTCCCAACAAGAATTTTACCATGCGCACAGGATGCGCAAGTCGATGTCGCTGATTCCAAATCCGTGCTCAGAATGACAATCTGCCCAGTCCTGCGAATGCCAGGAGTTTTGCAATTAAGGTGGCCCTTAGCCGGGTGGATTACCTTATAATCCCGCGCCGTTGGTGCCCGGCGTGGGATCCAACTGAGCGGAACTGAACTGCACTGAACGTGCACGAGTTCAGTTCAATTTCAGTTCAGTTCAGTTTAGTTCAGTTCAGTTGAACACCTGACACAAGCGTAAGTCAGACATCATGGCGTTAAGTTGAGTTGAGTTGAGTTTATTCCCGCGCCGGCGTACCGACGGACTAGGCAACAACTGAACCGACAGGCCTTGGGACATAACAACAACAACAACAACAACAACAACAACAACAACAACAACAACAACAACAACAACAACAACAACAACAACAACAACAACAACAACAACAACAACAACAACAACAACAACAACAACAACAACAACAACAACAACAACAACAACAACAACAACAACAACAACAACAACAACAACAACAACAACAACAACAACAACAACAACAACAACAACAACAACAACAACAACAACAACAACAACAACAACAACAACAACAACAACAACAACAACAACAACAACAACAACAACAACAACAACAACAACAACAACAACAACAACAACAACAACAACAACAACAACAACAACAACAACAACAACAACAACAACAACAACAACAACAACAACAACAACAACAACAACAACAACAACAACAACAACAACAACAACAACAACAACAACAACAACAACAACAACAACAACAACAACAACAACAACAACAACAACAACAACAACAACAACAACAACAACAACAACAACAACAACAACAACAACAACAACAACAACAACAACAACAACAACAACAACAACAACAACAACAACAACAACAACAACAACAACAACAACAACAACAACAACAACAACAACAACAACAACAACAACAACAACAACAACAACAACAACAACAACAACAACAACAACAACAACAACAACAACAACAACAACAACAACAACAACAACAACACAACAACAACAACAACAACAACAACAACAACAACAACAACAACAACAACAACAACAACAACAACAACAACAACAACAACAACAACAACAACAACAACAACAACAACAACAACAACAACAACAACAACAACAACAACAACAACAACAACAACAACAACAACAACAACAACAACAACAACAACAACAACAACAACAACAACAACAACAACAACAACAACAACAACAACAACAACAACAACAACAACAACAACAACAACAACAACAACAACAACAACAACAACAACAACAACAACAACAACAACAACAACAACAACAACAACAACAACAACAACAACAACAACAACAACAACAACAACAACAACAACAACAACAACAACAACAACAACAACAACAACAACAACAACAACAACAACAACAACAACAACAACAACAACAACAACAACAACAACAACAACAACAACAACAACAACAACAACAACAACAACAACAACAACAACAACAACAACAACAACAACAACAACAACAACAACAACAACAACAACAACAACAACAACAACAACAACAACAACAACAACAACAACAACAACAACAACAACAACAACAACAACAACAACAACAACGCAACCCTATTCCGCTCGTTTACTCTCCCAACGTTTTACGACCGTCAGATGGGTGAATCCGACGGACAGACGGACAGGTACACCCGAGAACCGCAAAGTGGTAGCCGAAAAACCGCAAAGTGGTAGCCGAAAACCGCATAGTGGTAGCCGAAAACCGCATAGACGCGACGCGAGGGATTGGGGCCGTCGGATGGTGGAGGCGTTGTCCCCAACAACAACAACAACAACAACAACAACAACAACAACCACCGACAGGGTTGGTCTGGCGTTACCTTTTAAGTGCAAGCGTAAACTACAGTAGGGCAACAACAACACAACAACAACGACCAAAAGTCTGAATACGACGGTGCATCCAGCTGTGATACTGTAGTGTAGTCCAACCAGCATGATCCTTTCATGATCATTATGACGTTCGAGACTTCCAAATTATCAGCCCTGTGGGCCCTGTCACTTGTCAGTTCCACCCTGGTTCCACATGCTTTGGCCGCTGTACAGTACTGTACAGTAGACTCTCTGCTGGCGTGGGACACAAGTCACACAACAGCAACAACAACATCTGCTGCACAACAACAGTAAACTGACTGACATGCTTCGGACTTCGGTGGAGAAAAATAAGCCCCAGGCGTGCCCAGAGTGTTGGCGTGGTGGCGTGGATGCGGAAGGTTCCACAACTTGTGGAAGGTTCCACCACTCCAAAAATGTCGTGCCAGGGTGTTGTTGTGCAACAGGGATTGGACGAATTATATAAATAAATTTTAAATAGGTAAAAAAAAAAAAACCGCCGCACCCAGCTGTCAGGCGCTGTCTTCCGAAGACTTCAGAATGTTCAAGGAGGTTGCCGACAACTACTCGGCACAGAGCGAAGCAGGATCGGACAAGTGCCAAAAGTCCTTCACTCCGACTCCGGGAAACTACCCAAGATGTCGCGACTGATGTCGTAACTGTTGTCGTGACACGTCAACGCTGGCGGCATACGCACCCTAGACGACGGAAGTCTGATCATTCGCCATGAGTCCAGCTGTTGGCCAATACCTTGTTCAAGTTTCATAACTGAGGAAGATCGGCAGTTCAGTGCATCGGTTCGAGATAACAATTTAGATATTTTGCCCTGTATTATCAGGCGGAGCCAATTTTCGGAAGAACCGTTAGGTTCGCCAGAATTGGCGAAGCTTATAAGGCCGTACACGTGAGAAAACATAGGAATAGGGGATGAAAATCCGTCAATGTCGTGCCAGGGTGTTGTTGTGCAACAGGGATTGGACGAATTATATAAATAAATTTTAAATAGGTAAAAAAAAAAAAACCGCCGCACCCAGCTGTCAGGCGCTGTCTTCCGAAGACTTCAGAATGTTCAAGGAGGTTGCCGACAACTACTCGGCACAGAGCGAAGCAGGATCGGACAAGTGCCAAAAGTCCTTCACTCCGACTCCGGGAAACTACCCAAGATGTCGCGACTGATGTCGTAACTGTTGTCGTGACACGTCAACGCTGGCGGCATACGCACCCTAGACGACGGAAGTCTGATCATTCGCCATGAGTCCAGCTGTTGGCCAATACCTTGTTCAAGTTTCATAACTGAGGAAGATCGGCAGTTCAGTGCATCGGTTCGAGATAACAATTTAGATATTTTGCCCTGTATTATCAGGCGGAGCCAATTTTCGGAAGAACCGTTAGGTTCGCCAGAATTGGCGAAGCTTATAAGGCCGTACACGTGAGAAAACATAGGAATAGGGGATGAAAATCCGTCAATCCATCCATACATACATCCATCCATCCATCCATCCACCGAATTTGTCCCGAATTTGCAAGCATAAGGGTGAGGTTCTTCCGAAAATTGGCTCCGCCGTAGAGTTTCAACGGGCAAGTTGCAAACACGCACGTTACTTGATTATTTGTTCAGCCCCCGTGTTTTCCCTCGGTCGGCGTGTTCAGCGTAACGGTCTGGTCGTCGCCAAGAAATCTGAATCTCGTTGTACACCGCACCACGAGGGCTCAATGCGATTCTGGACATCGGCATGTCAAAATATTGTCAAAATATGGGCATGTCAAACTTTGGCTATGACCGGCGTGGGATCCTACTGACTAACTGACCCGGGCATGTCATATCATTATACTTATGTAATTATGGTGTCACAGTGTTGACGCGAATTAACAATATCATCGTATATAGCGTAAGATACTGTTGAGCGTGATTATCAGAACACGTGAGCACAGCTTTTTAACCAACCAGCATGCAATTATCACCGGCCCTTCCGATTTATGTAGGAACCTCACATTGCGGGACAGCACATTTAGTCACATGAAGTCCAGCGGGCGACCAGCGCCATTGCGGCCGGCGAGGTGGTTTTCGCTTGCCCAGGAGTGGCCACTCCTCCTGACGTCCATCTCTTGTCATTTGAAACCTCTGGTGTAAATTTAGCGACGCCAAATGGCTTGGTGGGAAAGCTAGCAGTTAATGAGATGGAAGAGAAGGAAGGGGAGAAACGAAACCTGGAAGAGGAGAACCGCCGTTTGGCGGAGGAAGTTGCTGCTCTGCGGCAGGACAAAGCTTTGCTGGAAAGCAAATGCAGCATGCAGAGAGATTTACTGCAGTCCGTTGGACAGGCGGTAATAACAACCGACCTTGCAGGTACGCTCTCTAATCTGCGTTGGTATGTGTTTTATCTGTCTTGCGCTCTTCAGTCAAGCTACGCCTCCTCACAGTCCTGGCGGACGGTGGTACGTTGATTTGACCTTGTAGCGGATTCTCGCCACGTCATGGCTCCTTGTTGCAGGGACGATCAAATTTTGGAACAAAGCGGCGGAAGAAATGTACGGGTGGACGGAGAGCGAGGCTCTCGGTCAAGACGTTACAAGCATTACGCCGTCGAAGGCAACGAAGCAGCAGGTAACAGATACAAACACGAGCTCGTGTTTGCAAAATGTCTACTATGTCTTTTGCCTGTGAGATTTCACTGTTATTTAGTTCGTCCCCTGCGCTTGCGCCCGTTCGGGCTAGCTTCACAGCAAAGTGATAGGTAGATATCTGGTGTAGCCACGCCCGGGCGGGACCTGTCATCTGTGGGTCCTCCATTCGCACATAGCCTCATACAATTAGCCATTTCAATGTTTGGGGGTTAGTTTGTGCATGAATGGTAGGAATGAGCCTGCCATGCTATTTTCTCGCGCTTGGAGCTTTCAAATGCAGCCTCCTGTGAAAGTGAGTAACCTGGTGTGCTCTGTTAATAAGAGCATTTGGAACTTACTTGGGGTGACATTCTTGGAACAGATAAGCCTAGCAAAGCTCCTTCTCCGCCTGGGTTTGTTTGCATGGTAAGCAGACCATCCCAGCCAGAATTCTGAATGGCACGGTGGGCCCAGAATGCTCGATGAACATCAACGAGAGTATAATCATGGGCATGGAATGCGAGTTGGCTGATATCAAGCTACAATGTCGGTGTTAGGCCCCATCACCCCACACCCATGATGCTCTCTATGTGACCGCCCCTCCGATGCTGCGATGAAGTATGACCCCAGTGTGAGTATATCCATCATCCTGAACGACTCGAAAACGCGGATATGACACCGGCAGGCTCGAGGTACCATGGTCCGGATTCTCCCGATTTCTGGCCAGCTGCACTGGTTGTCTCATTGATATGGGTAAATACATTGGCTGAGCCATCCACAATGACGGCCATCACAGCATCAGCCCTGGCAAGTCCAAGCTATGACTGCCAGGCGTAGAATCACTGCAGGGTTGGGCAAAGTAGGCTTCCTGGCCACGACTACTAGAGGTGACATGGATGACAATCGGAGATTGCCGGGGATGGGGCTCGCACATCCAATATCTTTGGTTTAAATGGTTGCCTAGGTCATCGCTACATAGACCCATCTGAGCAGAGGAAGCTTGTCACATGGAGCGCCACGAAGGTATAGTCTAGTAGGGAGATGAGGACGAGCCCAGAGGAGAAGAGAAGGGGGGGGGCAGAAATGAGCGTTAGAAGCGCGGCTGTTGCAGGGGGGGCAAGGGGGGGCGGGGGGGGGAACCCAGGAGGGGCAAGGAGGAGTAAGGAGAAGATTATGAGGTCACGTAGTCGGGCTGTAGAATGACGAGTACGGGATGCCCTTTGTCATTCGTATTCTGCCATACGTCGAATATGCCTCCATGGACAGTCGGTTTCCTGAGTGTTGCTTGAACCGGACCCCTCTATACGCCAGCTCACCTACGCGGGGAGCTTTAGTAGCTAACCCCCTCACAACACGTTTTCGACGGTTTTAGACGTAGTTGTGGTCTGGTGTGGCCCACGGCTACTTTCTACCCAACTAGCATATCGCCAACTACCCAACCCGCCTTCGCAAAGCGTGCTGGCCTACATATTGCCCCCCCCCCCCCCGCCTGCCTGCCCAGCCCCTCCCCACCTGCTGACCCACCCGCCCACATGCTTACCTCATATCTTTAGTTTGAGTAGAGTAGAAAGCCTGAAGGCATTTTTCCTATTGCATCGTGAAGCATGGATTCCCACCTTTTTTTTCACGACTTAGTTGGTTTGGTTCACGTCCAGTAGTCGCCATGTGGAAGGGGTGCTTCACCTCAAGGGGCATGTCATGATTCCCCGTGTTTGGTGGCCGGCGAGCTGCCAGCGCTCGGAAGACAGGTGTATGCACAGGCGCTAAAAAACTGAACCACACAGGCAGCTTAATTGGCCGGTCGCAGCAGCATCGATCAAACTACCCAAGTGGCGCTTATGTAAGAACGGTTGACTCTGTACGAATCCACCCAGTACAGGCCGAAAAAAAAAACTCCGGCCTCGTACCTACCCAACCAAGGTATCGCCTTCAGATGCTACAATACTATCATATACAGATGCTACAATACTATCATATACAGATGCTACAATACTATCATATACAGATGCTACAATACTATCATATACAGATGCTACAATACTATTATATACAGATGCTACAATACTACATATACAGATGCTACAATACTATCATATACAGATGCTACAATACTATCATATACAGATGCTACAATACTATCATATACAGATGCTACAATACTATCACGCATGAGGTACCCCAGGGCATTTGGCGTGGCGCGCCTAAGGTACTGCCTCCCGAATATACCTACGATATACCATTACAATATACCTTCACTATATACCTACGTATACTAAGAAAAACTCCCAACATTTCCCGTGTGTGTAACAAAGATCCCTCACAGCCCTCGTACGATAATTTATCGAAGATATGTAAGAGCCACTAGTGTTGTGGTTGGCTTGCGAAGCTTTGAGTAATTGTGGCATCAGTTACATAGATGGTTGTCTCCTTGATATAGATACTACTAAATATTTTGTAGCTGCAGCTGTTTCATGTGTTCTTCGGTTGCCGTTAGCCCATGAATGTGTGGGATTTCCAGTAGGCCTCGTCACCAACCCTGGCTGACTTTGTATACGTCGCCTTTTTTTGGGGGGGGGCGCGATGCGCCTGCTCTTTGGGCTTGGTCTAAAGTTCTTCGTCTGCCTTGCGTGCATCTCGCCACGCTGCCAAACAGGCGGCGGAGATCTTTGCGAACCTTGCCGCGGGCCAGATCTGGGCAGGCGAGTTTGAGGTCCAGCGGCGGGACGGCACCACGTTTCCTGCGTACGTCACCGACCGTCCCATTCTCAACGAGAAGAGGGAGCTGATCGGTGTCATCGGTGTCTCGATCGACATCACAAAGTTGAAGGAGGCAGAGAAGAAGGTGAGGGGCGAGGACAGGGAGCAGATTGATTTCTGCGGTGAGTCCTGCAGTGATGTCCAGAGCGAGTTTCTGTGTAGCGAATTTCGGATTCCCGTGCTAGGCAGCCAGGAGCGCTCATTGGTGTCGCCCTGACGCTAAAAGCTATGTGGTATGATAATGGCTTGTTATCTGGTGTTCATTGGGGCCGTATTCCCTAACTAAGAGATTGACTGCAACATGAATTTTTTAGACGGTTTCGCGTGCTCGGGAATCCACTCCCTGTAAACAGACTGGCTGCCCACGCACCCACTCGCCAAGCCACCTCTGCCCAGTTGGCCCTTCATCACGTACCAAACCAAGCATGGACCTGTTACCGCAGCCTTTGAGGAACAAGCATACATCCACTGTCCGGCACAGCAAGCACCCCCCCCCCCCTACCCCATGCCACTACCCAAACGCCTGGTAGACCCCGCTCTCGTCTGGGTTGTGGTCGCCCTCAGCCACCCCTTGATGCCCCTGCCTGCCCACATCGTTATATTCCAGCCATAGTCTTCTTGTAGTGACTCCTCGCAACAAAATCATCCAACAAACCTTGGGTAGCTGCTGTGTTAGCCAAAGGATGCTCAGGCATGGATCCTCAGGCACTGCTTCCTTCATTAATGACAAAATACTTCAAGTACCCAGCATCATGATTCTAAGCATGATCCTTAACTTATCATAATTAGAATAAGGTAGCATCACCATCTGCAAAAGAAACATTTGGGTATGGAAAATGGCGGCCTTGAAAGCGGAAACGTGTAAACAAGGACGCCCCCCAACGGCTGAATGCCCTACTTGCTTGCCTGTATGGGCTTGATGTGTGCGAGCTCCTGGTATGTGCTTTGTTATGTACCTCTTATATGATGTGTGTGAGCTCCTGTTATGTGCTTTGTTATGCTTCTCTAATATGATGTGTTATGTTTCTCTTATGTGAGCTTCTGTTATGTGCTTGTGCTTCGTTATGTACTTCTTAGATGCATGTTACGTGCATGTTATGTGCCTGTTACATGCCTCCTGTTATGTACCTGTTATGTGCCTGCTATGTGCCTGCTATGTGCCTGTTACATAGAGTCCTTTCATGAGCCTCCTGGTATGTGCCTGCTATAGTATGCCTCTGATAATGTGCCTCTGACGCGCCTGCTTTCTGCCTCCTGTTACCTACCTCGTTTGTGCCTCTCCGAGGACTTACGCCTCTTATGTGACCTAATGAGTTCATATGCCTCTCATGTGCCTCTGTTATCTGTTATTATGTGTGGTTCACCCACGCAGGTGCGGGAGCTGAAGGCGAGCCTGGAACGGGAGGTGCTCGTCCGCACACAGCAGCTGCGGCAGGAGATTGCGCTGCACACACGCGCGCAGCAGGAGCTTCAGCGCTACACGTGCATGGTGGAGCAGCAGAGCAAGGAGCTCGGGACCATGGTGGAGAAGTGAGTGGGCTTGTGCTGCATGGACTGTGACTGTCACATTCTATTATTAGCAGCAGATCAAGCAGCTCGGGGCCATGGTGGAGAATGTGATTGTCTTCATCAGGCGTCACTGTACCGGATGCCGCGTGCAGTGTGATATAATCAGTCTAGTCAAGGCCTAGTTTGTGGAAGAGTCGTATATATGAGGTCTGGTCAAGGCCTAGTTCGTAGAAGAGCCGTCGATATGAGGTCCAGTCAAGGCCTAGTTCGTAGAAGAGCCGTCGATATGAGGTCTGGTCAAGGCCTAGTTCGTAGAAGAGCCGTCGATATGAGGTCTAGTCAATGCCTAGTTCGTAGAAGAGCCGTCGATATTAGGTCTGGTCAAGGCCTAGTTCGTAGAAGAGCCGTGGATATGAGGTCTAGTCAAGGCCTAGTTCGTAGAAGAGCCGTCAACATGAGGTCTGGTCAAGGCCTAGTTCGTAGAAGAGCCGTCCGTATGAGGTCTAGTCAAGGCCTAGTTCGTAGAAGAGCCGTCAACATGAGGTCTGGTCAAGGCCTAGTTACTAGAAGAGCAAGGTGTTGGGGGGCCATGGTGGAGGAGTGAATGGGTACCTGCACGCCCCATTATTGTAGTGTTTTCTCCCTTTACATGCCTTTTCCTTCACATGCCCTCAAGGTTCCTGATGAAGCTCCCAACGATTCTCGCCCCCCCCCTCCCCCCTCCCCTTTACAACTCTAAACCAAGCTCCTTGTCCTTTCGTCGCTCAACCATCCAAGAAATCAACAGAAGGCTCCGTTTCAACTTGTTCAACAACTTGATTGTCCCACTCGTATTATATTCAATCCCACCCACGCATATTATATTCAATCCCACCCACTCGTATTATATTGAATCCCACCCACTCGTATTATATTCAATCCCACCCACTCGTATTGTACTCAATCCCACCCACTCGTATTATATTCAATCCCACATCCGCACAGTCTGGAGGAGAGCCGTCTGATGGTGGCGGCGGCCAACCGTGCCAAGGGCGAGTTCATGCGCATGATCTCCCACGAGCTGCGCACGCCCATCAACGGCGTGCTGGGCATGGCCGAGCTCTTGCTCGGGTCCCAGCCAGGTGAAGCCCAGAGGTCGTACGTGGAGGCCGTGCGGGGGTCCGGCGAGTCGCTCCTCCGCATTATCAACGAGATCCTGACCTTCACCAAGAACGAGGCTACGCCGATGGTGAGCCTTAGTCATGCGAGCCAGGGCAGGGCAGGGAAACAGGGGGCAGGGGGTAGGAGAGGGGGGGCGGGGGCGGGAAAGTAATATGAGCTTATGTTTTAGGAAGTTTGCACGGTCTGTTTGACCGTTTCCTTGCATGGAGATAATGTTTTGAATCGGGATATAGGGGTATCTCTCTAAACATTCCTGCAAGAGCTGGGAGATTTTTGCATTTTTAAAAAACATGCATCCTGGTCAGTGTCTGCTGGTTTGCGTTGCTGGGAGTGCTATGTATATCGAGTTCTTACGAGATCTGAATTTATACCATGGTGCTGGGCTCTATCTTGACGCTGGGCTGTCAAGAATGAGACCTGTCGCAATGAATTGAGCACGGGGCCATCGGAGGAGTTAAGGCACTGATAGGTTCAACCTGGCGTGATGACCTATGCTCCGCTGTAAGCTAGGGTCTTTGCGTAATCGTTCTTGTCTTGTCTCACAATCAATGTATGGAGTACCACACTTGATGTGTGGGAGTAACCTGCTTCTTGGTGTGCTGTATGTTCCCTACTTACGCCTGGGCCCGTGCAGTCGGTGGACAACTCTGTCTTCTACCTGCGTGACTGCATCGAGGGGACGGTGGAGCTGATGACGACCAAGGTACGTAAGGGAGTGCGGCAGGGGTATCTGTACATCTTGTGTACATCAGGCAGGCTAGCTCGTGCGGACATAGGGAGGACATAGGGAGGACATAGGGAGGACATAGGGAGGGCATAGGGAGGACATAGGGAGGACATAGGGAGGACATAGGGAGGACATAGGGAGGACATAGGGAGGACATAGGGAGGACATAGGATGGATCGACATGACAAGTACATGAAGAGTGTACCAGGCAGATCCTCGCGGTTTCAGCCGGATCCCCCTGTCACAGAACAGACCCTCGCAATGTACAGGCGTCCGGAAATTCTGGAGATTTTATTATAAGAGCTTTGCAATGTGGGTAAGATAATGGGGTGCTACAAGCCTCTTGCTCGCCACATTCCATGTAAGAGCGCTAAAGTGAAGCTCATTTGTTCGGTTTCTCGCTGCCTGTTTTGCAAACTACCCCCCCTTTATTTATAAACCCCTGTACCCCTCGCGGCCATGGCCCCAGGACAGGCCATCCGCAGTTTCTTTTTGTGCCGATTCAGATCCCCTAATTCCAAACCCCGGTTGCCACCCTGCCCCTCGCGCACATGGCCCTCAACAGGCCATCAGCAAGAGGCTGGAGCTGCTGTGCTGGATCGACCCGAGCTGCCCCGCACTGGTCTATGGTGACGCAAGCCGCCTGCGGCAGTGCCTGCTCAACCTGCTGTCAAACGCGGTCAAGTTCACCGACAAGGGGGAGGTGCTGGTGATAGTCGAGAGCCGCCAGCTGGACAACGAGGAGACGCAGAAGTGGCTGAGGGCGCGTGGCCGCCGCTCAAGCTGCAACGGGTGGGTTTTGTGCTGCCCTTCTTTCTGCTGTACCGAATCTCCTGGCTGTGTTTTGCCTCCCACCTCGTATTTCCTTCCTGGTGTGTCGTACGACGTGTACATAGTCCCCTTGTCCTTGTCAATACAACATCCTTGGGTGGAGTGAGCGCCGCTGTGGGGCGGCTGTGTGTCATGGTTTCGAGCCCTAGCCTCGCCCCTGCCACCAGAATATATGCTGGGCTTTGGTAAAGATTTACCGCGTCGCACGTATCGATAAGCAGCCTACCGTATCGGGGCCACCACGGTCATAGCGTAGCCGAGGAACTACCAGCGCTGCGATCAAATAGAGGGACTACCCTAGATTAATGTGTCTTCTGCCGACGGCACGCGTCCCCCCACCCCCCCTCGCGTTTGCCAGCCCTGCACGTATCCAGTCGTCCATTATTACCCTGAACGTTCAACTGTGATATTGTCAGTATAGTATACGTCTTGCCCTGTTTAGCTGCGGCTTTGCACGTCTTCCTCGTTAAACACCTGGTATAATCAGGACTTGCTTTCTACCGAGCTGATTCCGGGTCTATGAATAAACTCTGTTTTCTGCGTTGTGGCCGTGCCCTTACATCCCTGCAGCTCGCACGGCAGCATGCTGCGGTGGAGCGACGCGGGCAATCCCGTTGACAGCTGGAGGCTGTACGACCTGTCCCTGTCGGTGATCGACTCAGGCGTGGGCATTTCAGAGGACAAGCTGGGAGTGGTTTTCGAGGTAACTTCAGACAGGAGAGATCTATTCGGTATTCAATGGTAATGTTTGGTGAGGAGGATCCTTGCTGAAACCGACGTCATGTTATCAAGGAGACAACCAGCTGTTATACTTGAATCTCTTTCCCTAGTAGTAACTAGATTACGTTTTAGTGCTTTCGTACCAACAGCACAGGTTGCGTTCGGTGGCCCACCGCGCAGGCTTTCTGGGATTGGAAGTGTCACCTGCTCCTTGGAAGTTGGTACCTGCCTGCGCAAGGCTTTTTGCTCATGCCTGAGAGGACCACGAGGTAGTTGGGGCGGTTGCCTGATTTGAAACGGCTGCCTGCTGGGCCACAACGTGTTGACCCAGCCAGGCACTTGGCATTCTGGCGTCCACATGTCAGATGCGCCGGGGTGGGATGTACGTACATAGTTCCAAGCTCTGGGTCTCAAGTAACCTGGTGTATAAAACCTCGTGTGGCCTAACCTCGTGTCTGCGAACCGATGTCCTCCAAAAACTGGTGTCCCCAAACCCCTTCCGTGACGTTCACCAGCTTTTCTCGCAGGTCGACATGTCCAACACGCGGCGCCACGACGGCCTGGGCCTGGGGCTGGCCTCGTGCCAGCAGCAGTGCCAGATGATGGGCGCCAAAGTGCGGATCGGCCACACCAAGCCGGGTGAGGGCTCCACCTTCCTCATCATGCTTACCATGCCTGGCCACGGCAACATTATGGCCCCCCCCTGCGAGCCTGCCTCCAAGACCACCCCAGAGTCCTCCATCCCGGGCACGGTACCTGTGTTCCCAGTCACAGTACTCCCTGGGCCCAGCGCGGCGCTGGAGAATACAGTGAACGCGCTGGAGAATACAGTGAACGCGGGCGAGAGGGGCTCTGCCCTCGACGAGGACATGGCAGGGGCCGGTGAGGAGCTGGGCCCGGGCTTGGTCCCAGGGGTGGCTGAGCTCCCGAGCCTTCATGACGACATCATGGAGTTGGACCCTGCGTTGACCCCGAGCAGAGATCCAGGGGCCTTGTTTCCCTCGATCCCCTCCCCTCGGCTGAACGACACCATGCCGTTGACCCCACTCCCGGGTGGCAGCGTGCCCACGCTCTCCCCCATGCTCGAGGAAGGAGCCGCCAGTCTGCCCCCGTCCGAAAACGTGTCAGCCGCCGCCACCCCTCTGGGTACGCCCGAAGCGAGGGGGAAGGACCCAACCGACCCCGCTGCTTTGAACAGGGAGGGAGCTGCTTTGAACAGCGACGCAGCTGCCTTGAACAGCCAGGTTGCTGCATTGAAGCGTGATCTGCGTGCTGCTGTGAACAACGGGGCCAGCGCTGCATTGAACAGCGGGGTCGATCGGGGCCTCGTCGGGCGCAGCACCGCTGCCTCCACGCGGGACAGAGATGCCTTTGGGTCCGCCGATCAGCTGCTCGGCGTCCCTCCAGCACCCTTGGCGCCTTGCAACCAGGAGGCTTGGTCACACCCTGAGGGCGTGTCCATGGAAGGGTCCCTGCGCACCCTCCCTGACGTGGCCCCCCTGGCGGGTATGCGTGTGATCGTCGTCATGAGCAACGAGCGCGCGCGGCGGGTGACGGCCAACTTGGTGGCGGCGCTCCGCATGCACCCGGTGCTGCCGGCATCGGCGGCGGAGGCGCTGGAGCTGCTGGGCCCCGACATGCCCACCGTGCCGCGGCCCCAGGAGGGCGACCATCTCCGGACCGGGCTGCTCATGGACAGGAGTGACACCAGCAACAGCGTGGACAGGTGGGTGGGCTGCAGGGGCTTACAGGGACTTGCAGTGGTTTTTGCACGTTTTGGCAAGAAGAACTTGGAGCTTGGTTGGTGCGTTGTCTATTGAGCTGGTGGAGGATGGACCGTGGTGAATGGGGTTGAGTAAAAAAATCTGCTGCTGACTGCGTGGCCGCAGTCCAGGGCGCGGACAGCTTCAGTACGGCTTCACACGGCAGCCCCTAATTGAAAGGGGGTTGGCTTGCGACAATGTTGCGAGGCCATGCTGGCTGGGCATTGCAACGTGCTAGCTGGTAATGGACGGTGCTCCTTGGATTGTGGGATTGTGTAACCTGTGCGATCTTTGGACTTTGTGTTGGAATATGGCTTGACTCTTTATATCTGGCGTCCCTCACCAGTAAGGAGCACCAACCCGGGAGCAACCCCGCCGACATCCGCTTCCTGCTGGTGGACGTGGACCTGGAGGACATGCCAGTGGATCTATTTTTGGACGCCGTGAAGAAGAAGGTCGGTGACATGGCTGCCTGATGTTGTGCAATTCTAGATGTTTCGAGCCCGGTAGGGTTGTACGTATAAATATTATTAGGATTATACTGAATACATCGTTGGTGCTTCGCAAGTAACTGTTGGATTGGTTTGGTTGACCGATTCACAGCTGGCATCATTCCTGGATCCTACGATTGCCACGGCAGTTTTTTAGCTGGATGTTGGCGAGCTGATGCGACTCCCTCTTCCCGGTCCCGATTTCCGTGAGCAATTAACAAGTCTTTTTCTGCCGTGAATACAGTTCTACCAGACTGGCCCTGTTTGTTACCTGCATGCTCCCCATGTAGTTTGTTGACATGCACGGCTCACGGAAACGGAAGGAGCACGCCTCTTTTGAACATTAAAACTAAATGTTTCCCATGATCACTATCATCCCATTTCGACGTCTTGATCTGCTTGTCGCTTGCTTTCTTTTGTTTTCTGTTGCCTCCACTCGATGTACCTCTTGTTTTTGTCAAGCCAGGCTTCAATTTGAGCTCTGTAAACGTCTCTTGTGTTGTTTGACTTAATGACACCCACCCGCACGGCAGGTGTACCGTGGGAGAGCTTGCGTGGCATGATCGTTGTCCACATATCATGCACAAATCAACCACCGCTAGCAGTGCAGGGACGCGCTAGTCGCGCTCGCCTCCCGTGGGGCTATTTGTTTTGGGGTAACGATGCTGTTTATCAGGGAAATCCAGACGCACTGGCACTGCTCTCCAGTTGAGAACTTTTTCGCAGTTGGGCTATAGTTTGGGACGCCATCTCATCGGAAGACCGATGTTTCTACAAAAAGTCTGCCACATGTCCTGCGACCTGCGTTGGAATGCTAGTAGAGTATTCCAACTGAACACTCACAGTTAACCCTTCCACTTAACCCTTCCACCTTCTCTGCCCCACAGACACGCAAGGGGATGCACATTGTCCTCCACGGCCTTGTGACGGGTCGCACGAGTCAGCTTTGGTCAGCCCGCCTGCTCCTGCGCCACACCATGGTCAGCAAGCCGCTCTTCCTGCACTCGCTGGCCGCCGCGCTGCTGGCAGCCATCACCCCGGCCATGCCGGCCACGGCCACGTCTGCCTATAAGGCCCCGCCATGTGGTGCCAGTGCAGAGGCCGCCCCGTGCGAGCCGCCCTCGGCTCTCAAGTGCCCCGATAGCAACCTTGAGACGGACGATGGCACGATGCCGCTTCCTTTGCAGGAGGGGCAAGGGAGTCAAGGCCCCCATAATGGCAGCCGGAAACGGAGCCGGGGCGTAGCGGGCAGACAGGGTGGTTCTGGGAGCCGGGGTGGGCACGGGGAGGACGAAACGGCGGCGGTCTCCCAGCGGTGCGGGGCACATCACAGTGGCGCGTCGGCGGTTGATGGCGGCCACGTGTCCGGCGATGGCATCCCGTGCGGCAACCGGTGTGAGGGCCGCGCGGACAGCGAGGATCGAAGGGTGGACCACATGGGGAAGCGGAGGGACTCGTGCGAGAGCATTTCGCCAGGGACGGCGGTGAGCATCCATATGCTCGCTAAGCATCACTAAACAGCGCATGCCAGAAATCTGGAGAATCCTGAGTGTGTGTGTTCATGATGGGAATGAAATGCTTTCGTAGTAGATGGTCGAAGCAATTCGGCTGTGGTTGCAGGAGCCAGTGGCTGGCAGCATGATCGTGATGTAAAAAAGTATCTCGATGATGGGCCCGGTCATCGGTCTTGCGAGAACCTACACAGGTGCGGCCTGTGGGATTCGTGCTTTGGTGCGCTGCTATTCATTTCTGATCGGTGCGATGCTATTCATTTCTGATCGGTGCGATGCTATTCATTTCTGATCGGTGCGATGCTATCCATTTCTGATCGACGGCTGGACTCTAGCATCGTTGCCACCCCGTTCATAGTTGTTGGCACCCCCTTCATGGTGCTGTGGCTGTTGCGGCGCCTACGTGTTTTGGTTTTTCTTACTTGTAATATACCCCACCCCGTGCCTGCTGCCCGCATCCCCCCTTGTTTTGCAAAATGATGCGCCACCGCACCGCTTTCACTCATCTGATCAGCGCGCTGAAAAATACCACCAATGGGATGGCGGCGCGGGGCTGAATGGTGCGATGGATGTCGCGGACGACAGCCAGCCGTCCAGGGCGTCGTCAGAACCTGCAAGGGTGCCTGAACACGGTGAGGATCTCAAACAGGCACGCACCTGAGTCAATGGGCATGCTGCCATACCCCGCAAACTTATCAGTCAACAAACTTGCTTTCAACTCTGCCCCCCCCCCCCCCCCCCCTTCCCTTCTATTCTCTTTTGACCCCCGTCCCACCCTTGGCTTTCCCCTACCTTTCCTGCTCTCTGGGTGTGCAGTTGTACTTCCCCCACTTTCTGTGGGCTTTGAGCACATTTCTGTGTGGCCACAAGGCTGTGTAGTTGCATGACCCCTCACGTTTCTCTGTGGAATGGCCCCTCACATTTCTCTGGGGCCACGGCCACAGGGCTGTGTAGTGGCAGGGACGCGATGCTTCAATGCAGAAGGTGCCACGATGGAAAAGATGCTGTGATAGAAGATGCTGCGGTAGTGCAGCGATACGAGTTCTGCTACGCCTGCGGACCGTTCGCTGGTATGTCTCGCACTTCAAAAGACACCTTTTGATGGCTTCCTGGCCCTGCCGCGGAAGCCGCTTCTTCGAATATAGCAGCCTCAACATGCCTCCCACCATGCGTACGCATGTGTGAGGTGTGTCCCCTCCCTGTGGACCACAACACACGTCGCCACGAACCCCCCGTCGCCAGGTCGTGCGCACCCGTGCTGCCGCTTCCACGACCTGCATCGCGTGGACTACGCCGACCTGAGCACGATGGTCACCCTCTGCCCGCTGCGCGCCATGGTGGTGGACGACAACCTGGTCAACGCCAAGGTGGCCAGCTTCATGCTGCACAAGATGGGGTACGTATGAAGGCCCGCTTCTTGCTGCGCAATAGGGGGCCAATAAGTGCGTGGGTCAATATTAGGGTTTAGGGTTTATATTGATAAACCCTAAACCCTAAACAGGGGGCCAATAAGTACGTGGGCCAATAATAGCGCGTTGGGGGGATATAGGTAGGCCTTGTATATCGGGACATGTGGTCAGTGGCGCAAGGTGGGGTTCATGCTGCACAAGGTGGGGTACGTGGGCTGGTTCAATCCACGGACGCAAAGGGTGGGGTATGCGTGGGCCAGTATACGCTTCATGCGGCACACGGCGGGGTGCATGGGCCACCACCGTGCTGGGGGGACCTCTCAAGCACAGATGGACTTCATTCAAAATCTCCTTTTGAGGAAACAATTTATCATTATTCTCATGAAGTAATGAGGGGTGTGTCAAAGCTTGGTGCAGCGTAAGCTGGTGTATGTGGATTGTGGGCCGCCACCTCACACGCTGCAGAAGGTGGGGCATGTGGGCCATGGTACATGCTGCAAAGGATGGGGTATGCATGCTTGGGGGGGGGGGGGGGGGGGGGTGAGCCTTCCCTGGCTGCTCGCCCCGGCATTGTCGCAAACAGCCCGTGACGGCAAACATGGTGCGGTGTGTGTTGGGATGGGTCAAGGGCAGTGGCAGCCTGGGTGGAGGATAAGGACCTCGCTGCACCAGAATGCTTTTTTACTTAACTGCGATGCTCGAGACTTGGAGGCAGCGCGGCATTATTTCTTCGGCAACCTTGTCTTTTTTGTCGTTGGGGGGAGCACACAGGGTGCTTTGGCTACTTTGTCTTGATGGCTCATCTGGACTCAAGACATGCCTGCAAGTTGCCGGGCCCTAGCTCTCCACAGATTCCCATAATTTGCTTCTCAAGTCCCTACCAAAATGACACTTGATCCGCATGCACCCTCTCTGACAACCGTAGTCCATATGCACCCTAGTCCCTAATTACAAAAAGGATGCTCGTATGTGTGCGCGCGTGTATCTGGGCCGCTTTCCTCCCCCACACACCTTGCAGGTACAACCCGGTCGTGAAGTACAATGGCCTGGAGGCAGTGGAGTCGGTGCGGTGTGGGGAGTCCTTTGACGTCATCTTCATGGACATCCAGGTATGCTCGTCTTTAAGCTCAGTGGCGTGGCTCGCTGACTGGCTTTAGTTGGGGCTGGCTGGCTTGCTGACTGGCTTTAGTTGGGGCTGGCTGGCTTGCTGACTGGCTTTGCGGCTGGCTTGCTGACTGGCTTTGCGGCTGGCTCGCCGACTGGCTTTGCGGCTGGCTCGCTGACTGGCCTTGCAGCTGGCTTGCTGATTGGCTGGGTGGTTGGTTCGCTGACTGGCTTGGCTGTTGTCTCTCTGCAGCTGGTTCTTGTGCTGTTGTATATGACATGCACGCAGACTTAGGCGGTCATGCTTGCCTCGGTGCCCTGTGCTTGCCCGGCATCTGCGCCCCTAACCCCTTCCCCCACCCCCCAACCCCCACCCCCCACCCCCCGCCCCCCACCCCCCCAGATGCCCGTGATGGACGGCCTGGAAGCCACGCGGATTATACTCAGCGAGACTGCAGACTGTCACCTGCGGCGGTGCAGCGCGAGCGGGAGCAGCAGCAGCCACCCCGCGAGGTTGCACGCCCCCGTGGTCTACGCGGTGACGGCCACGACAGAGCCTGAGGAGAACTGCATCGCAGCAGGCATGTCGGGCGTGATCCCCAAGCCCATCAATCTACTCACAGTGGCCAAGGTCATGGCGCAGGTGTACCACGAGCTGTACGCGATCTCGCAGGCGTGACGTGTGCAAGTTGGCGACTCGCACGCATGACCATGCTGCATGTGACAGGTCTCTGTGATGAAACCCGCCCGTCGGTGGGATGCGGGGTGGGGGGGGGCGGTGGAATGTGGGGCGGTGCCGGATGCCAAGGTGGCGTGATGTGGCCAGGGTTGTCTTTTATTTACATGACTAGCCTACGGGATGCAGGGCAGTGGATGTGCGGCGGTGGGATGTGGGGCGGTGCTGGATGCCAGGTGGCGTGCTAGCTACAGGCGTCCCGAACCGGCGCAGGAGTTGGCAGGAGACTGGGTCTTTGAGGCCCTTTCTGTCAGATTGCCCATCGTGGTAGTGATGGGAGGCGGCTGCAATTCGACGCGACCCGTCGGGGGCTTGGGATGCCAGGTGGGGGCAGGAGGAGGCGAGGTGGTGCCGGGCGGAAGGGGTCATCATGCCCCAGTCCCGCCCCCCATCCTGGTCTATAACTTAGATACCTAAAACCTAAACCTACCACCAGGTACCCGCCGTGCAGACAACAACAGCCCCGTTGAGCAAGGGGAGACGTTCCTGCGGGATGTACGCGCATTCCGGCGGTGCGCCAGCCCATTGTTGACGTGGGTTGCCTGGATTGGGTGGAATCCAGGGTGGGCGCCAGGGTGGGTTGCTAGTACAATGTCCGGGCGCTCTGCTGCCGTGTTCCCACGTTCCCACCCACCCACCCACGAGGAGGGGCATGGAGGCCGCATGGCAGGCCAACGGAAAAATGCTGCCAGCAAGGCGAGCAAGCAAGCCATGACTCCGGGCATGGCAGATTTTACAGATCGAAAGGATCAGATTTATCTCTTACGTTTCGTTTGACGCATTTCCTGCCCGTGGACCTAGACTGCTGCTGTGCAAAACATCCGTCAGAATGTGGGCAGGAATGGAGTGACCGGGATGTTAGCGGCTTAATTTTCTACAGGGACTTGTTGGCCATGTGCGCCGCTGCGCTGATGTCAAGGGGACAGCCTGATGCATTTTTACAAGCACGTGACAAGTCCAACGAGGCCAACGGCAGGCAAACATACTTTACGATGTGCGGAAGGGGATCCAAGACCAAAGCGAAGACTGGTTCCGTGGAACACAATTGCCTGCTGGGATTGCCAGCAGGGAAGCATGCCAGCTTGGCTGGCTTGGAGCATAGTTTTCGCCTCCATTTTCGGCATTTGTCGAGGGCCCCTCCCAGTGCCAGCGCAGCCGGTGTGTGTACGCGCTGGCGATACCGGCCCTCATGCATTTGGCTCAGACTTTGCTGCTGTGCATGGAGGGCTGCGGTGCTGCTGTTCGCTGCACCCAGGGAAGCAGCGGCGGGTGATTGGGAGATGAAAGGGTGAAGACAGAAGGGGTGGTAAAATTATTTTATCGGCGCAGCCAGGTCGGGAGTGAAACCGATTGGGGGCGCCGAATTCGCGATTTGGGTGTGTGTGTGTGTGCGTGTGGAGAAAGGTGAATGCACCCCCGGGAGCAGGAAGAACGTTGCGAAATTTTTTTGGCAGCAGCTCCGACATTTGAGGGAGCTGCAAGCAGTCAAGAGGCTCAGCGAGCAGTTTTTTTTAACAACTGGATGGCACTTTGAGGAGCAAGCGACATACCCAGCTGACAGCAGTTGGACGGTGATGGAAGGAAGGTACCAAAGAGGAATCCAGCGCATTAAGATATGTATATAATGGTGTACATGTAGAAGGCTATGATCTGCCACAATCCACATACCAGGTACCCTGTGGGGTTGATGGCTCGGCTACAACTTTGGTGCTGGCTGTGGTTGCTGGCTTTTATCACATGCATACACACAGAGAGCTAAGGTTGTTTGTCCCACAGCTACATCAGCTACACACACATGCATGGATGCTTTGGGAATAGTTGGCATGGAATAGGCGCAGTCCTGTACTCCATTTTGTCCTGCCCTAAAAAGCAGCAACCAACAAATGGTGAGCAATTCTCAGTTTGAAGTCCAGACTCATCATCATGTGTCCAGACACATCAGGAGTCAATGCCCTGCAAGTTTTGGGTTTTACTTTGTCAGAGGTGTGCTTCAAAATGTTCAATTGAATATAAGTTAGTCACCATTGAATTCCAGACTCATCATCATGTGTCCAGACACATCAGGCGGACCTATGCCCTGCAAGTTTCAGGCTTTACTTTTGCAGATGTGTGCTTCAAAAGGTGTGGATGTATTCCTCGGGTATTTTTCTTGGCAATTATTCCTTTTTTGCAGATCGAGTTACTAGTATGCAGACTAATCACGTATGGGCAGTGCCGGCATGGAATGTCCATGCGTGATAGATCAATGACACAACCAGCTATAGATACCAATGAAGGTTCGAGGCGGATGGTTGGGCGGGTCAGCATATATGGGTTGGGGGTGGAGTGTGGTGTGATGACCGTGTTGCAGGCGACCTCGTTGTGGGGGCGAGAGTGGTCCGTAGTCAGTTGGGGATGGATATCATGGGGATGTTTGTATGTGTGTGGGTCGGGTATGGAATAGGAAGGGGAGTGGGGCGAGTGAGAGTTAGCGGGGTGGCATGTGCTAGCTGGCATTGTGGCCGGATGGTTCAGTGGAGGGACAAGGACACGCGTATACTTGCAAGAGTAACTGCTTGTGTAGCAACATTGGATCAGCTGCGAGATTAGAACATCTACCACCCTTAGCATGCAACAACCATGCAACAGCAACAACCGCCAACAGTGACAACATTAGCAAGATCTATGGCCCTATCCGTTGGAGACCCCGATGTAATTTTGGGTGGTTCCTAGTCCTGCCGTGCACTAAACTTGGTTTGGGGCGCCATATACACAGCGTTTGGTGCAGCAACGGCCGCTCGTGGCCGGCCGGTACGTGTGGTGGCAGCCAGTAGTTGGAGATTGAGGAGTCCGACCTTGATTGCCACGGAGATCCGCCCGGCGCTGGCGGAGTAGGCAATTGAGCGACTGAGGAGAGGAAGGCACTCGCTGAGGATCGAGCCCGGTGCACAGTGGCGGCGGAAATGGAATATTATTGCTTGACCTGGTGAGTTCGGTGGGATTCATGGGAGGCACTGCATGCCTATAGAGGGGTTGCCTTGCGAAGCCGGCCGTACGTAGTCGTATATACCCGCAGACATTGCCCGCCGACCGGCACTGGACGCAAATGGTTTTCACCTTTGCGGCGTGCCAAATCAGAATATACGCCATGGCTGATCTCGATAGTACCGGCTACGCCCCCTTCTCAAGAAGGTTCCAGCCGTGTTCAGCCCGTCTCACGTTTCGAGACTGAACAAGTCTCGACTGGACACGTGTGTAGTACTCCTACACACACAGATCTCGAATGATTTATCTAGTACCTAATCCGAAAGGCTTGCATCACTCCCCGGAAAGGAGAACCTTTGCGGATGACTGTAGGTGTCAGTTGGCGATGCCTTAGGATCCGGAGACGTCCGTCCTATAGTCAGCAAAAATTTGTGCGAGAGGTCCCCAGTTCGATTCCGGCCTGGATTCATTTGCAGATCGCCTTTTCCGCGGACCGGCATGCACTGAATGCAAATGGTTTTCACCTTTGTGGCGTGCCAAATCAGAAAATTGCGCCCATGTGACTGCACCTCAGACTGAATGCCCGCAACCGGCCATGTGGAGGAGACAATCCTTGCTGTGTGATATAAGATATTGCTTAGGAAAGGTGATGCTGCAGGGGTCTCAGGAGGCGGCTCGCGTGGTACGTGAAAGCTAGCTGCAGAGTGCATATGGCCGAGCCGGATCGAGGAGCGCGAGTA
>RPFO01000106.1:596924-639424 GCA_009746045.1 Mesostigma viride
TATACGTCAAAATTTTATGTTTGAAGAGCAAGTACGAAATTTTCTGAGCTGGAGGTGCGTCAACGGAGTGATACCTGCGTGGGAGAGGTCCGCGTCGCTATGGCGACCTGGAAATGGAATGTCGTTGTAGATTTAGGTATTGTAGTATCATGCTTAATTGCTTTACGTACTGGGTGCCTAGTAAAATCAGTTTGCTGTTCGTGGAAGGCGTGGGGCCGACGAGTTTCTGGTGTCATCATATTGGAAAGAACGCTGGATTTTTTGCCACGGGACGTAACTGGCGATGCCGATGGTGAGGCGTACTACCTACCGGGGTACTACCTGCTCTCTTTCTGATGCATTTTCATGGTTGCGTTCTTTCCATTTCGCCGAATCCATCTAGTCGCAGACATAGCGTAGCGTTGCGTTTTATTAGCCGTGCAGGACGCCATCTTCATGGTCCTTCGAATGTCCTGTGTGAACGTCCGTTGCCCAAGGATCTGTGATGCTTTTTTCTGGAATATGCTGGGCTTGGAAAGCCCCTCTGGATGCTTGCTGTCACGGGTTTGGGGCGTCATTTACATTCATGGTGCTTTCTGCGTAACTGCTGACTTGCTTCGCACGTGGATTTTCACTGGACTGAAGAGCGCGTCTGCTAGCATGTTTACGTGGTGTATAAGGTGATCAATCAACTATTTGTTTATTATATGTTGACAATAGATATATGTTGTTTATTATATGTTGACAATAGAAGGTGTGTTATATATTTCTTCATCAAGCATGTCAAAAGTAATCTCCACTCGCTTACAACCTGAATTTTGCTTTGCTGGGTCTGCTGTGTTTGTGTCTCACTGTGCAGGCTATCCCCTTGGTTGATCATCAACCAGCGGGTGCTTTTTGGTGGCAGCGGGGCCTTATACTCTTCTTGGCGTTTTTCATCCATGGCATGTCAACCAACGCATGCATGCCAGCCCCTAAACAAGAAAACACTAAGTCACCAAAGAATGGAATTCAGGGCATGGTCATGAGCAGGGTAACAGCAGCATTAATATTAAATGGGCATGATGTCAACAGGAAAACACTAAGTCACGTGAGGAAAGTCTTTTTATGATCCCAAACAGCCTGGACGTGGCCGTGTGCCGAATTAATTTGTGTAGTCCGCGCATTTCCGGCGCAAGTCGCCGGCCGGACCTTGTGACAGCGCCAGAATAATTATTAACATTGTATGACTTTTGTAGGTAGAAAAATGTCTGTGGAGACGCTGTGCGTCGCGCTTCAATATTTTAATATAATTTTAATGAAAAGTTTGAAATGTTTCGTAAACCTTACCTAAGCTTAGCCGCTAGGCGGCTAAGCTTAGCCAAACCACATGTGCACCTCGATATAGTCTCAAAAAAAAAAAAACATAGTCATTTCGCTCGTGGGGAGCAGCCAAGGTTGCCACTTGGCATCTTTGTGAAGGCGTCCAGCTGCTGCCGAAAAAGTGGATTTCGGTCTTTTCTGTCCATTTGTTTTATCACACAGGCGCGGCGCCGGCCATGCCGCGTCAAAGCGATTGGCCCACTGCTTGGCGGCCAACCGCACATGTCTCCGCTTAGTACCTTGGTCTGTGGTGTCACGCTGGCATGCTGGTCAGGGCCCTCAGCCGTTTCCAACGACGACAACAACATTCTCGAAATTTGCCAGGCAGTAGGCATCCGTGCTGCCAGATGTCACCCTGTCATCCTGAATCCTGATACGCTATTCCTCTCCTGGAACAGCGCAGCCGAGTCTTTCTCCGGTTTGTGGTGAACGCGTATGATACGTTCGCGAAATAATGCGAAACCAACGGGTCAAGTCCAGCAGGTTACGGGTTGTTCGAGGCACAGCAACTCCATAATAGCACCTGTGTTTGTCAAAGCCTCACTCCCGACTGGTTCCCTGTATCATTGCAATGGAAGATTTCTGTTTCTTTTCACGGTTTAGTGTGTCCGTTGCAATGCGTATTTATTTAAGGAGTTGACCAGAGGGAAGGGGATCTCAGTAACATATAGCCAAGGAAACCATGCCGATCAAAAAGACTTTGATTCGGATCCGAGGACGTATTGCGTCCTCGACGAAGTACTTCTTCAGGTTTACGGATCCCACCGTCAGAACTTTCGCTGTACTCTGTCTGCTGTTCTTCCTGAACACAGCCGTGCGTTTTATGGGCCCCGTCTCATATCATGCCCTGGAAGAGTATTGGATGATCGGGCTGGCCCATGTAAGGGAAACTTGCCTTCGTATTCCACGTCCATTTTCAACCGTCTGTCTTTGCAAATGTGACGGTAATGGGGCTCGCTTGCAATCGCACGTCTCGAATATAAGGGGTAGAAGGGGCCAAAGGTCGCATAAGTTAGTTCGGAAAGGACCATGCGTCTTATGTCTGTTTTATTTGGTGCACGCTGTTTGACAGGATTCTCCTGTCTTTTTATCTATGTTAGAGGTTAGATTGGGAATGCTACATATTTGTTGTGCTGTAGCTGACGGCCCAGCCGTTTTCTAATACAGTAGAGGGAATTATGTTCACCAGCTACCGTCAGTGTGAAGCAATGTAATCATATCAACAAAATTGTCGTTCGTGGTTGATTTGATCACTTTCCTTTATTCTCTCTCCATTTCCTCGGTCCGGAGCAGGTTTTCCATGATTTGGCATAGTAACCGCCTGCTTTGAATCTTTCGTGTAAATATGAGTGTTTTTTTTAAGAGAACGGTGGTTTTGAAGCAGAAGTTTGTGTGCAGTTTATAAATAGCGTATTTGTTATGGCTAAGTTTTCTCATGTCATATCTTCCACATTCCTGTTACGTGCCTGAGTAGCCCATATTGCTGTGCATGTGGCATTCCTGCCAGCACCACCCGTGGGACTCTTTTAGGCAATCTTTGATTTATTTATAGTTTGAGAGCTATCTCTTGTTTGACAGGGCCATGACTAATGAGCATTACACATCAGGCATACGTGGAACCTGGAAGCGGTGCATGTCCCTGCTTGGACACGTGTTAGCAAGAATTACTGGAACTTTTCTTCTGTCAGGTGACCCTGGCTGCCCCACAGTGCATTAGGCATGCCAATAGTGTTTCAGCGCAATGCAATTGTCTAGATCTATGTCTACTTGAATCGCCTCTGTCCCATATCATTTATCACTCAGGATATCTGATATAGCTTGGCTTACCACTGAAGAGAATGGGAGAGGTTTGAAATCTATGAGGCCAGTTAGGCATATCTAGTATACTTGAGAGCACGATACGCATCAGGTACCAAGGATCTCTTCATTTGTGTTGAGGCATTGTAACTATTCTTGTTGCCTCAAGTCCGTGGCACCGTCTTTGCTGCAACCAGTCACATGTGGCTACTGCTTTAATATTTTACCTGAAATGCGTTCTAGTGTGCATGATGGCACCTTCAGTGGGAGCCTGGGCTGAAGCTACCAAGGCCTGTTTCCTTTTTCCATCGTTTCCTTGCTTGGTACTGGCTTTTTTGGCTGGCCATGTTTTTAATGCTGGCAGCTGGCCTTCCCCACGTATATCCAGGGAACAGCCGGAGCTATCTTCTTCCCAATCTGGGGTAGAGCCGCACAATGGGTAAGCCCTTCATTTCTCTGTGCTATGCCCAGCACTGCTATCACAGGTGAAGAGTGTGCCATGATAACTTCTTTATGGGTTTTCTTTCGTTCCTCTTGCATGTGTTTGTGGGGAACTTCACCATCCATGAGATATATCAATGCTTGGCATAGTAGACTATCCCGTTGGACATCTACCATTTGGAGCTGTGTGCTGTATGAATCGCATTTTGGCTGCATTGTATGCCAGCAGACTCTGACTCCTCCATGCACAACACTCGCCCGGTGTGCCTTGGCCTCGCCTGCCGTCGTGGTCAAAATCACTTTGCGAATCGACCTGCCAAACTTCTATTGATGGGCTTCATTTTGGGTCGCAAAGTTCAAAAGTTACCGCGCCGCGCCTGCGCCGCGCCGCACAGCCTGTCTTGCCAGCGAACGCGTCGTGCCGCAATTTTCGCTATAATATTTAATGAGACAACTATTATTATTTCATGAAGTATATTATCATCAGTGCTACCCAATTGATCAATCAAATTACTTAGGTAGATAATCATTAATTAATAAGGTAGGTACAAGCCACTGACCATAAACAAGTTGATCGGCTCGCAACCCAAAACTTTGCCTGCATTTTGGGTCGCAAACTATATATTTCACCTTGTTTTGGGGTCGCACAGTGATTTTGACCACTACGGTATTGTAGCACTGAACACAAGCATGAGTGCTCACCTCCCCACATGGCCATCTACCTCCCTGGGCCGTGCCTTGTCGCCCCTCCCTGCTGTGCACTGCCTACACCCTGCCCCCCTCCCATTATGCATGCCCGCAGTATCCGCGCAAGACGTTGCTGCTGGTGGGCACGCTGACCTGGTCGATCCTGACTGGCATCGGCGGCTTCTCCACCTCCTTTGCCATGTTCACCGCGTGCCGCTCCTTCTCGGGCATTGGCCTGTCCTGCACCATCCCACTCGCCGCCGCGTACCTGAACGACGTAGTGCCCGCCAAGCACCGAGGGGGTGGCTTTGCCATCCTCGGCTTCTGCCTCGTGCTCGGCACGTTCAAGATGGGTCTCATCGGCTCGCGGCTTTCAGGAAACCAGGGTTGGAGGACAGGTGCGTGCCACTAGCTCGGGAAACCAGGGGTGGAGGACAGGTGTGTGGCACTAGGCTCGGGAAACCAGGGGTGGATGACAGGTGTGTGGCGCTATGTTGCGTGTATGGGACCCGCCTCCACAGGCCATGCTGATCTGTTCTACTCTACTTAAGAAGAGATTTCAACATATAGCCACCATCTTCTGCAGGACACTGATTAACTTATGAGCGGGGATCCAGGACTGGGTGCGTGTGCTTCGGCACCCAGGTGGCCGCTTGTTAGTTGTCTTGGTCTCCTTTTTGTTGTCCTTTTTGTGGTTGCTCTGCAGCCTTGTTGCCGTGGCTCCAGGCTTGCGCTGGGAATGTGACGAGGTTTTCCCCATCTGTTCGCCATGGTATCTCCCTGGTTTGCGGGTCTCGGCTGTGAATTGGTGTGCATCGTTGATAGCCTTCCCTAATGGCCTTCTCCTTGGACGCCTATTTTTCTGCTCTTCCTTCCTCTTGCCCCCTTGGCTGCATGTGCGTATCTCCGCATAACTGTCTCTCGCTTACTTCACTTTCTCTGCCTTTTGTATTTTATCACCCCCTTCTCTTTCTGCGCGCCTCATCCTCCTGTGCCCCCTTGCTTGCATGTGACCCCTTGAGCTCCTGTTGCCCCTTTTTTCCCTGTGCTCTGTCGCTCCCCTGTCCCGCACGCTCAGTGCTCAAGTCGCTCTCGTTTGGCGGCCTGTGCGCGTCCGTGCTCATCTACTTCCTAATCCCGGACGGCAACCGGCTGGCCAAGTGGGCGGCCAAAGCGCGAAAGGAGATGGCCGTCAAGGCACAGAGGGAGGGAGTGTGCCCAAACTGCTGGACGTTGCTGGTGCCCAACCGGCTGTGCCCGTGCGGCTACGTGCCAAGTACGTGGGTCTGAAAACTGTCACGTGGGCAGTGGCTCTTTTTTGCTGCACAGGCGTTTGCCACGGCGGGTTCAACGCAGGCTGGGCATGGCAAGCTAATGCTGTGCCCGCGGCCGCACTGCTGTTCAAGCATGCCCTGTTTAGCCATTCTGTCCTTGTCTTTTCCAAAGGTGGGCTCACAATTTTAGTTGGTGTTGGTGTGTAGTAATTTTCAAATTTCTCTCATTACAGTCCTGTCAAGCCCCATGAACACCCTCGGCTTTTACCCCTTCTTTGGCCCCTACTTTGGTGCCGGCGTCCTGCAGCTGTGCAAAAGGAGGTGACCAAGAAGGTGGCCCGCTCGGCTGTGGTTACACCGACAGCACGTGAGTCACCACACGCCACCGGTGCAGCCCCAGGGTCAGCCCCTGGGGCAGCCCTCGGGCCTCCCCCTGGCATGACAGTCAAGAGCAACGCAGCTTTCCGTGGCCCCATGGGCTTTGGAAAGTTTCCGCGTGCGATCCGGCTGACGAAGAGCGCCGCGTCGACACCTGGTGCGCGGTACGGCCCCGGAGGTGCACGGTCAGGCACAAGGAGCCCCCCCTTGCGGCGCACCTCGCTGCGCAACCTGGTGAGTGGCTTCTGCTGTGTAGCAGGGAAGGCAGGTCAATTGGAAGACGCAAGTTCAGGCATTGCTGACTGGCCTTTCCCCTGATGAATGCATGGCTGACTGTTCTTTTGGAGCTGATTTTTTTTTCAACTCTTTTTTTTTTTCAACCAATTTAAATTGATATCAATAGGCTAGTAAGCTGCTTCCTTGCCGTGTCTTCGTTGCATGTCCTGTGAACCCTCACTTTGAATAACATCCTGGTTGGTGGTGCTGGGCCTGTCTCGATCATCTCTTCCTGGCTGCCCCTTGTCCGTGTCCCTCCCCCACCTGGCTGCCTTATCCATGTTCCTCACCTCCCTCGCTGTGCCTTGCCTGTTCTTCTCCTCTCCCTTGGCCATGCCCTGGCTGCGCCTTGCCTGTTTGTCTCACCTCCCATGCCCTGCGCCTTGCCTATTTTTCTTGCCCATGCCCTCGCCCCCGATCAGGTGACGCTGGAGGCGGCCACGGGCATCCACAGCATCCCCGGCATCAACCCGAACATGGCAGCGGAGCTGGACGCCCCGAGCGCGACGCAGGCCACGCTGGAGCAGGCGGCGAGCAAGCTGGACCTGCACGTGCCGTCGCTGGCCGAGGACCGGCGCAAGCAGACGGGCGGCCTGCTGGAGGAGGATACGTCGGGGCCGTCGCACGCGGTACGCAAGTGGCAGCCGCGGCGGGGACTCTTGTCGCTGGGCAGCAATGACATAAGAGAGCCTTTTGTCGAGCTTTTGCATGGATGGGCACTTGGACTGGGAATCTTGTGGATCATGCATCGGTTAGGTAGGTAGCTTCTACCGGGCACATCACCTGGTAAGTGATCATTACCAAATACTTAAGCGGTGCAACGTAGGCCGTCTACACGTTCGTTGCTTGTCCGTGCCCATCCGCTGTATACGCAGCAACACAGCTTGCCTTGAGATCGTCAACTGGCAGCCCTTACATACTGAGTAGAAACTAGTGCAGAAGCACATCCCCTTCGACAAGGGCAACCTATAGTCTCTAGAGGCCGGCATGAAAGCTACTTCCCGTGCAAAGCCCTGTTTGAGCTGTATTCAGGCATCACATGTGTGCGGGGGGCCTTGTGACTTATTAGCGTTTCACGACAATGGCCTTGCCCTGCCCGCAGATGCCGCTGACCCCCCCCAAGCGCTCCTGGTTTAAGCGCGTATTTGGCCGTAAGCCTCCCCCGGTCCTGCCCATGCTGGACGGCGGCGTGGACGCGGCGGGCGTGCCCACGATCAACGCGCACTCAAGCCTCGGCACGCTGGACACGATCAAGGAGAGCAACCGCTTCTCGCTTGCCGACATGGCGCACATGCTGTCCGACCCGGTCGTCGTGCTGTTCACGATCACGGGCACGCTCAACAACCTGGTGAGTGGAAAGGGGGGCCACAGCTTATAGCAGAGTGGGCCATATTGTAAAATTTCGGAGTGGGCCATTTTTAATAGCGGGGTGAGATAAGGGAGGGGGGGTGTGCTCCGCAAGCCGCAAGATGAAGGCAGGAGTGGGGGTCCCAGAGGGCTGAAGTGAGTATCTATCATCCCGTGTGTGCTTTCTTTGATGTCCAAGGGCAGCAGGGGACTGGGACATTGAAGCCTTGTCAGCTTGTCCTGGTGTGTTGATAACCCAATGTTGTGGGGCCCTTGAATCGCCCTCTGCCATTGAATCGCAGTCATTTTGGGGTCATCAGCTCTTTTTTCTTCTCATCCGCCTCCCCTCTCCCATGGGACAGTTAGCCTTGCGTATGGATGCAGCCTTTTCTTCCTTTTTTTTTTAGAGGGTTCTGCATGATGCCCCTTGGTTATCTCGGACGCTGGGTGTTGCAGCCGAGTCGTCACGTACAGCCATTTCCTGTTCTAGGTCACACAGCGGCCCAGCATGCCATGTGCCTTTTATAGGTGGTCTCAATCGGTCTCACCCACCCTGCCATTCGCCCCCCTCGCAGGCCTTCATGTGCGTCAACTTCCTGGTCCTCTTCCTGCAATGGGGCGGCCTGGCCAGCTATGGCCCTGGTGTCTCGCTCGGCCTGGGCGCGCTGGGCGCGCTGCTTGGCAACGCGTTTGGCCGCATCTTCTCGCGCCAGCTCGTGAACATCGCACCCAACAAGGGCCGCCTCATGTTCGCGCAGACCACACTCTCCCTCGCGCTGCCATGTGTCGCGTACCTGTTCCTCATGGTGCCCTACGGCGACATGGACACCTATTTCCGCGTCATCCCCATCACCGCTTTCATCATGAACCAGTCGGGCGTCGGGTGCGACGGGCCGCTCATGCAGGAGGTATGCTGGCTGCTGGGTCGTCTCCCATGGGCTTCCCACAGACTTATCATGAGCTGGTCATGGGCTTACCACAAGCTTGTCATGGGCTTACCACAAGCTTGTGATGGGCTTGCCATGAGACGGGTAATCGAGTTTGGGCATTGGATCCAGTTCCTATGTTCCTTTCCAGGAGTGCAGATGTCCTTCCATCAAAGGGAAAGAGCTCTGGTATTTTGGGGCCAATAGATAACTAGTGTCTCAACACCCCGGTGCCTGCGCATCTGCCCAACCGCCTGGCTGTTTGCCTGTCATGCCATCCAATGCGATGCCATGCTGCTCTCCTGCGGTTTCTGCGAGCCAATGTGTGTGGTCCTGGCTGGTTATCCAGCCTAATTGTGGTTTTTATCGTGATTGACGTATATGTAAGGGTACTCTACCTGGCCCTGGTATATGTTCGTCCTGTTGCTGCATGTGTTTCCTTTTCGTGGAAGTTGTTATCGGCGCTGCGGGCAGTCGCTCACCTCGTGTATTCCATCGCGCCAACCAAGCATGTGTGCTTCACTCTTTCCTGCCCCGATTGCCATGCACAAGTGTTGCTGTTAATAACATGTTAGTAACATGCTGCACGCATGGCCTCATTATAACTAAGCACTTTGGACATTTCTCCATCAGCTCTTTCTGACTCGTGTTCCTGTTTGGGGCTGCCGTTCTGCCCTCCCATTTCCCCCCTGCTGCCCCCCCCCCCCTGCCCCACAGTGCGTGATCCCCGACAACCGCCACATTGCGTTTGCGGCGTCCAACTGCATCCAGGGCCTCATCTCGTCCATCTCGCCCGTGCTCATCGGCAGCATGGCGCAGTACTGGTTTGGCTACTACGGCACGTGGCGAGGGAGCGAGAACCTGGACCTGGTCGGCGAGGCGTCCAAGCTGGCCAACCGCGCCGCTGTAGGCAACTCAATGGCCATCGTCATCATGACCTCGCTCGGCCTGCAGGTCCTCGTCTACATCCCGCTCTACCGGTGCGTGCACGCGTGCGCGGCCGGTCACGCCCCATCATGTGCTTTGGGCACCCATGTTATGCTGCCAATGTTCTCCCTATCATTTCGATTATTGATTGTTTAAAGGTCATGTGTTTATGGGGAGGTACGCGCAAGTGGCTTTGATGTGGCTATCGATATGTAAAATGTAGTTCTGCACTACACTAATCAACATAAATGCGGGCGTTGATCGCGCACTTGGTAAAACAGGTACAGGTACAGGTAAAAAAGGCCGAGGCGTGCTGGACAAATCATGGCTCACCCCTCGCATGCGGTTGTGATGCTTGTGAGAGGAGAACGACTGTGGGCTATTGCTGTTGGATGTTTATACTGCCATGTTGTTGCCAAGGCTGCTGGCAGCCAAACGAAAAGCGACCCGTTCTCGGTAACTAACTGCCATCAGCTTGTTGCGCGCCCTCCCTGGCCTTGGTTACCTCGGCCACAGGTTGTATCCCCCCGCGCGAGAGCGTGTGCGTGCGATCATCCGCAAGAACCAGGCGCAGCTGGCGCTGGTCGCGGGCACCGAGATGACCGACCTGCAGGCGCGGCGCAAGGCCCGGCGCGAGGCCATCGCGGCCGCTCTCGCTTCAAAAGACCCTCTTGCGGGCCAGAAGGACGTGTCCAAGGGCGACAGCAACCGCGGCGACAAGTCAGACGGCGAGGACAGCAGTCGGGGCAAGGTGACTGTGGTAGATCGGGCCACGGGCGAGGTCCGGGAGCCCCCCCAGCTGCTGCAGGTGACGTTGACTAGCAATGTCGAAGAAGCCGCGCCCGCGGGCTCTAAAGTCTCGCCCACGAGCGGCCTGACGGATGCCCATTTGAACGGGAACGGCTCGGGGGAGGTCTCAGAGGAGGGCGATGGGAGAGGATTCCTAGCAGATCACCCGCATGGGCTGAGTGACGAGCCGATCATGGAGGAGGATGAGGAGACCAGCGTGTCCGTCAAGGCAGCCGTGGCCCACGTGGCGGTCGTCTTGGAAGAGCCGGAGTCATCGCCGGTTGTGAATGCCTCTCACAACCGGAACCCGTTTGAAGAGATCCAGGAAGGAGATAGTGTGTACGGGCAGCAGCAGCAGCAACAGCATGAAACAGCCAGCGGTCCAGAGAGCCTGGTAGAGATTGAGACGGGTGCTCCGGCCACATCGGAAGCACCTGGGCTGGGGAGTTTGCAGGAGGAAAGCGAGGGGGAGCCACAGCTGGTGACGGCGCAGTCACATGCCACCATTGACCTGCGGTAAGCGGGTACCGAGTGGGACTGCTGGGTTCCATCAATTTTGGGATGCTTCGTCAACAGAGCATGTGCTCCTTGGAAGGATATGGGGATCTGGTTGTTATGCTGGGGGGGGGGAAACAACCTAGTTTCCCTGCAACATGGGCCTTTCTCGCCATGGAGAGATTCGTGGAGGATTCATAGAATTTCTTCGCAGCAAGGCAAGATCATGGAATCGGCTCAATCTGGTTTTTCTGGTATTGCTCGCTCATGACTGATGCTTATTGAGGCTTTACCCTTGGACGCAAAATGCCTGCTTCGTGTGTGCTGTAGCAAGATGATTTGTTGGATGGCAGAGCAGGTGTGCTTGAAGGTTACACGAGTATTTAGTATCAATGTCATTTCGCAATCTGATGTTGAGAACAAATGGCCAGCTAGAACTGCAAGATCAGTGGCATTTCCACACATTGTGTAGACTGCAGTTTAGATGTTATAATCTTCATGATTGATATTGTTTAAATGCACAGTATCTTGAACATTTGCTGATGTAATAGCCTATAGCACAAGCGGCTTGGGGGGACCTCCTACACGCTGGACGACGACTTGACTTTGGCGCAGCAACAACGGTGACGGGAGCTACAGCCGACCTACCTCCAGCTCCGGCAGACGGCAGGGCAGAAGCCGGTCTACTGGAGGGGGGCGGACATCTACGTCGCCCACAAGCCCTGGCAGGCGACCCCTGCCGCCCCAGCCACCCCAGCCCAGGGAATATATATCAGTCGTGTAGACTAGAAAGCTTAGTGCCGTGGCCATGTATGATAACACCTTCATCTGTTTTGCGGGCAATGTATACCAACAAGCTATCGGCATCCCTATGGGCACTAACTGTGCCGGGCTCCTTGCAAACCTCTATCTATACACTTATGAGCTTGCATTCATGGAGAATCTCATTGCCTCAAACGATGATGTTCTCATCAGGCGTTTTATCCATACATGTCGATACATTGATGATGTCATCCCTTTCGACAACCCTGATTTCGCAACCCATTTGTATATCACCGCTGGTCTGCCTGGCATCTACCCGCAAGCGTCCCTCACATTAAAGCTCACGTCGGAGGATACTCATTGCAATTACCTCGATCTTAACATTACCCATAACAAGAAGGGCTGGCGTACGGCTGTCTATGATAAGCGCAAGGATCCTAAATACCAGCAAATTCCTTTTATTCGTTACCCCGATATTCACAGTCTCCTTTCTCACACAGCAAAATATGGTGTCGTTCTTTCTCAGTTACATCGCTTTTCCCGTCTTTGTTCTTATCGTGTTGATTTCATCACGACTCTTGTTGAACTCTTGCAGCGTTTATTGGTCAAAGACTATGACCGAGCCATTATGCTCCGTCAAGTCCGATGTTTTTTGCAACGTCACCCACATCTGTTCGGTGCTGCCCCTTGGCACAAGCTCTACAAACAGGTCGTGGACCGGCTGGATCGCATAGTATCCCCGCACATCTGAACCCTGTGATGCCAGATCTCCTTTGCGGCCGTTCCGAGCTTGGCACTGGATTCGTTGTCCACATCGTCGCGTCGCTGCCGCAACACGATGTTTTCTGGCATCCGCGGGCTTTTGGTTCCCGCCGCACATTTGAAAGTGCTGTCCTCCGGCTTTTTTGCCTTTGCACCGTGTGCAGTTCTTGGACGTTTGGAATCATGGCATGGCTAACGTGATGACTGACTAGCTAGACCTTTTCAGTGGTTTTCCATTTGCGGGTATTTCCTCGTAAATGGTGGGAGAGCGATCGCAGCAATGGTGCTCACCACTAGACACTCCCGGCCAGTTAGGCTCGAAACACACGCCCTGATCAAGCATGATGTTTCCGGCCCCACCGTCTAGGTCATCTAGTCGCTCCACACGTAAGCCAGCCATAATTTCAATGCACAAGGATACACATTTCCATCACCATTCATCTTCATCATCCTGAACGACTAGCTCGAAAACGCGGAAAAGATAACGGCAGGCTCGAGCTAGGCATGGTCCGGATTCTCCCGATTTCTGGCCTGCGCTGGTTGTCTCTTTGATGTATGCCAACGTGATGGGCCCACCCCAGTCCTTGCAATAGCTGTAGTAATTTTGAGTCATGCTTTGCCCATGCAGGGAGTTACTCTCTGCTGAGATGCCATGTACCAGCTATGAATTAAATTACATTAAATTATAACATGTCTCCGTTGGGAGATCATGTAGCACATATTCCAAGCTGGATGGATGGAGGTGGGCGGAGCCGCGTAATCGAACCAACCTAACTCTAAGCTATCTAGTCTAGAAAAATCCTAACTACACTATTCAGTAAAACGCCCCTTCCTAGAGCTTGGGGGGGGGGTGGCTTGCCCACAGGGGCTGGCGTGTGAGCCTGGACAATCTTCTGCCACCGCGTCTTGTTCTGCATGGCAGTCCAAAGAAGAGAGAGAGTACCAGCTATTGCCTCGCCGGCCCTATATTTCTTCCACCCCATATCTTACACCCATGTCCTCGAGACTTGGGCGCGCCTCCAGGACCCCCAGACCAAAGAGCTCCTCCTGTGGTTTTGCGCCCACCCGCGGGTGGTTCACTGGCTCCGTGGCGCTCCCCCCCACTTGGTGCGGCTTGCCGCGGAAGGCCATGACGAGCGCATTCAGGCCGCCTTGCAGGTGCTCCTCCCCGGCCCTAGCCTGCCAGCTCACTCCATGCGCTTGGCCACCCCGGCTCCCCTGCCGCATGGGCGGGTGTGGGCTCACCCGCGCCGCCCGCCTCGCCCCCGCGCCGCCTTCCTTGGCTCAGACTGTTGCTCAGGCCTGGGCGGAGATCCGCCGGTTGGTCCCCAGCGCCGTCAGCGCCATTCCCGACTTGGTCACCCCATCCCCCTTCCCCTTTGCGCAGGCTGTGCAGGATTCTTACCTCGGGATCCAGCAGGCTTGCGACCTCGTCCGCCCCGCTCAGGCCGTCCACCGTCGCCTGCCGGCCCCGGGGCACGCCCGGCGTGTCCACTGTCGTCAGTCCTAGTGTCTACCCTGCCTGCGTTCATGAAAAACAACAAACGACCTACGCGGGTATACTACACTGTGCCGACTGGATGGGTCTGCATGCGAGCTTGAATGATCAGGGGAAGGCTTGGCTTCACTCCGTTTCCTTGAGGGGAGCGTGGGGTCCGCATTCCTGCGCGCCCTCCCCATGAGCCCTTTGTTCACGCTGGTTCCGGCCCTTTACGCCATCGCTGTCCGCCACCAGCTCTTTGCCCCGCAACCTCTCATCACGGCGGGTGCGTCCTGCGGCAGCTGCGGGCTTGCTCTGGATACTACTGGGACGCACTACATCGCGTGCATGGGTGGCCAGCAGAACCAGAACTGGTTCCTCTATCTCCATACCGCTCTCCAGCAGAGCCAGAACTAGTTCCTCTATCTCCATACCGCTCTCCTCTGGGTGGTGTGTGCCATGGTTCGGTCGGTCTTTCCCCATGTACTCCACCATCAAGTGCGAGGACGCGGATGGGGCCGCCCTCTACTCACCCAACCACCGCCCCGACATTACCGTGCTTGACTACGACGGGCAGGGCCGTTGCCACCTGCTCATCGATGTCTCCGTGGCTCGGCGGCTTTCCGGTCGCCACATCCTCCGGGCGGCTGTGGATGCCGGCGCTGCTGCCTCTGTGGCTGAGCGCGACAAGTTTGCCTCCAGTACGGCAATGTGGGGCCCCACCGGGTCATCCCCTTTGTCCTTGAGGAGTTCGGGGCCATGGGCCCCAAGACAGCGGAGTTTTTCCACGAGTGCTGCCAGCGCCGTGAAGACCGCCTCGACCTCGAGGGTCAGACCGCCCCGTGGTCAGCCCGCACGTGGTCCTCGTATTGGCAGCAGCGCCTGTCACTCACCCTCCGGCACTCGCACCGTGGCTGATGTGTTATTCCGCCGCACCCGGGCCGACTTTGTCGCGACCCATGCGGTCTAGATCCCTTCCAGGCCTGCATGGTGGGCCGGCAGCGCTGTTGCTGCGTGTAGATTTGTGATGTATAGTTAGTTGTACCTTGTGCAGCTGGCGTGATCCTTGGATGTCTGTGTCAGATTACTATTAATTTCTTCAGGGTTATTCTCCCAGTTATCGGGTTTTTCCTTATGTTGCATGCCTATCTCACCTCCGTAATCTATCATTCTCAATGAATATATGTCATGCAGGCCTTCTAGGCCATCTCCCCGAGCCACCCTGTGCGAGCTTGATCGGGATGCATGATCCAGATGTCATGGCGGTGCAGGTGCACCTTGTGCACCCAGAGCAGGTGATAGTTTACATCCTATACCTGCAGATTGTAGCCCTTCGAGCCCCTGACTGTATTAAAAACCCATCTAGATTAATTAATTAATTAGGAACATCACTCCGTTGGGAGTCAATGTAGCACATATCCCTGAGAAGGGGCATATGGCTTTTAATACATCCTAGGCTACTTCATGCAAGGGTGGGAATGTAAGCTACCCTTGCTCTAGGTGCACCAGGGCACCCGCACCCTCACGGTCTATCACGCTATGCCCAGCTAAGGGGGAGCATGCCATGTGGGGGAAGATCATCATGGCTATACAAGGCCATCTAGATGCTTCAAACTGTTAGGGAGCTGGCTCCCTGACACCGCCGACGATGTGGACACCCGCATTGGCCTGGCCTGGGCTAGGCTCCGTTCGCTCAACACCTACTGGCGCTCCAAGGGCCTGGGCGAACACCGCAAGCGCATGCTCTTCAAGGTCCTCGTCCTCACGGTGCTCACGTATGGCACCGGGGCGTGGACACTCACCCCCACACTGGCATCTAGGCTAGACGGCACAGATTACAGGATGCTCACGACAGAGTCCTGAACGTAGGGTTTTCCAAGCGCCCGTCATCAGAGTCTTTGTATCAGGGCATGCCTCGTATTTCGGACGAGATTAGACAGCGTAGGATAGCATTTGTAGGACACCTTGCTCGCACCAGCCAGGTCGACACCGCCCTTGGTCTGGCCGGCCCCCAGCGGCTTGGCCAGCCAGGGCGGCACATTTTGACCTGGCCTGGCCCCAAGGGCATTGCCAAAAAGGTAGGGAAACATGTCACGAACTACGTACAGATGTTGCTGGATGACCTACTGGTCCCAGAAATTTGAATACCGCATCCACTCTCTCTCCCTTCCTTGGACCGCCATGCAGAACAAGACGCCGGTGGAAGAGGATTGTCAAGGCTCACACGCCCGACCCTGTGGGCAAATTAACCACCTCCCCCCAAGCGGAGGAGGCGTTTTGATGAGTACGTAGGGTAGTTAGGACTTTTCTAGACTAGCTAGATCGATTAATTAATTAATTAATTAGACTCGTGCTCCCGTTGGGGAGTCACGGAGCATTAACCCCGATGGATGGATGGATGGGTGCAAACATTCCTACGGGTCTAGTCTATCTACGTTGGCTACATACTACATCTATCTAACGGCATTCTAACTACAACATCTATCTAGGCAGCCGCACGCTAGGGGGAGCTATCTGGCGTGCCTCCCGCGGGATTGCACACGCGGGCGCTTCCCCACTGGGGGGGGCTCGTTGTCCTCTATGACCTGGGCCCACTTGGCCTAGATCGATTAGAGTTAGGTTAGTTCGATTTTGCGGCTCCTTCCACCCCACCCATCCATCAAGGAACATGTGCTGCATGATCTCCCAACGGAGGCATGTTATAATTTAATTTTTAATTTAATTTAATCTAGATGCCCCTTTCTCAGGGCTATGTGTTACATATGCTCCCCACGGAGCTATGTTCTGAATTAATTAATTAATTAAAATTAATAGCCTATCAGTGAGACAACAAAAAGGCAATTGGGCATGCATCCATCGCATTATTTATCAAATTTTCAAGCATGCAGTTTTGATTATTATTTTATTAATTAATTAAGAACATATGTTGTCTCCTTGACATATCTCTGACCTCGGGGAGCATTAATTTATTAATTAATGAACACGTGACTGCGTCACGTACGCGTGAGCATAAGTCCTCAGTGGGAGGGGAACTGACATGGGATGGAATGGATGGTGTAAGCCTATCTAGGTCCTAGTTACAGGGTTGTGGGCACCGGCCGCGGCCCGAATCGCTACATATGAATGCCATACGCGGTCACACGCAGAGCTTCCACAGACTTGGGGGTGGTCTCCTTCATCACTACTTGCCATCTATCAAGGAGACAACCAGCGCAGGCCTCCATTCATTGCGTACCATCCATGCCTCCATATTACAGCCAAACCAGGAGGCTGCCCGGGTGTGAGCCCGTCACGTCTAGCTAGTCATGCAGCACATGTCCATGCCGAGTCTATCACGAAAAGTCCACGACGTGGCGGCCCCGTGCCGCGCGCGGCCTGGGGCACGCCAGGTGAGGACATATCGCCCAGGCTGGGCGGGCTTGGTGCCAGCTAGTCTATCTGATGTGTCTACCTGATCTGTGCGCGGGCCAGGTGCCCGGCTAGGCGGCCAGGCGCCTGTGCCTAATAATGTGGGAAACATAGGGCAAATCAGCGTATGTACAAATCCTCATTACCAGTAATGTGCAAACCAAAGGGGATGTTAAGGGCCTTGCGCAGCAGATGTAAAAAAGGGGAGCATTAATGAATTAATTAAGAACATATCTCAGTGGGGAGCATATGTAAGACATCAGTACTCATATCCCTGAGAGCATATGGTTCACTGCCTACTTTCACCTTCAATACACTTTTTCATTGGAGTGCTCAAGCTGGGCATGAGGCTTTAGACCCTGAATCTGATGGATAGGAAACCCCGCGCGGGCACCATGGGCCGGCGCGCACAAATTACATCGAACTCGACTTACCCATAAAAAAAAATTAAATTATAACATGTCTCCGTTGGGAGATCACAGTAGCACATATTCCAGGTTGGATGGGTGGTGTGGAGGAAGCCGCGTAATCGAACTAACCTAACTCTAAGCTATATCTAGTCTAGAAGAGCCTATCTACGCTACTCATCAAAACGGCTCCTCCTCTTGGGGGGAGGCGGCTTGCCCACAGGGGCTGGCGTGTGAGCCTTGACAATCTTCTGCCACCGCTTCTTGTCCTGCATGGCAGTCCAGAGAAGGGAGAGAGAGGGGATGCGGTACTCAAACTGGGCTGGGACCACTAGGTCGTCCAGCAACATCTGGGTATAGGTCATGGCATGTTTCCCTACCCTTTTGTAGGAATGTTCTTGGGGCCAGGCCAGGTCAAAATATGCCGCCCTGGTTGGCCGAGCCGCTGGGGACCGGCCAGACCAAGGGCGGTGTCGACCTGGCTGGTGCGAGCAAGATGTCCTACAAATGCTATCCTACGCTGCCTGATCTCATCCGAAATACGAGGCATACCGTGATACAAAGACTCTAATGACCTACGCTGAGAAAACCTACATTCAGGACCTGTCCGGGAGCATCCTGGTTACCGTGCCGTCTAGCTTGGCTGCCAGTGTTGCCGTGGGTGTCCATGCCTCGGCGCCATACGTGAGCACCGTGAGGACGAGGACCTTGAAGAGCATGCGCTTGCGGTGCTCGTCCAGGCCCTTGGAGCGCCAGTAGGTGTTGAGCGAACGGACTTTGGCCCAGGAAAGGCCGATGCGGATGTCCACCGGCATCGTCGGCAGTGTCAGGAAGCCAACTCCCCAACAGCTTGAAGCGCGCGGAATGGGACCTCCGTCCCGTCGAGCAGGCGCGGCAGCGGTGGACGACTGGAGGCCCCGGCAATCCGCCATCGCCTCAGTTTTGACACTAATCTCCAACCCCACCGCCCTCGCCTCCAGGCCCAGACAGTCCAGCCAGGTCTGAATGTGCTCGGGGCGCGCGATGAGGGTGGTGTCGTCCGCATAAATCAGGTCAGCCAGGCGGTAACCCGTGCTAACCCCGCCGTGCCAACGCTCGTTAACTGAGGATGTCCAAGCCTGGCTCGAACCCCTTAAGAGCAGCCTGCTCTCAAAGGTAAAGCGCGCACGTGCCTGGCGCATGACGTGGTCCACGACAATAATGAACAGGTATGGAGACAGGACACAACCTTGCCACACCCCGTGCATGGTGAAGGGGGAATGGTGGGGTGGTGCCGGCTTCCGCAGTCCGCACTACTGCCTGTTGTGAGCCCTCATACAGTCGGCGAATGGCAGCAATAAACGCTGGTGGCACTCGGTCCAGAGCTAGGATGGCCCAAAGAGCCTCCCAGAGGACCGTGTCAAAGGCTCTGATATAGTCAACAAAAATGAAGACCAGCGGCAAACTGTCAGGGCAACACAGCCATGACAGTGTTACGACCACGACGAAAACCCATCTGAGACTCACCCAGGTGTGGGTCCAGCGCGGCGCGGAGCCTGTGCAGCATCATGCGCATGAAGACCTTCAGCGCGGCGCTCTGGAGGCAGTCTACACCCCTGTAGTTACCGGGGTCAGCAGCAGAGCCCTTCTTGTACAGCATGACGCGGATCAGCCATCTGCCACTCAGCAGGCGGAGGCTCGTCAGAAAGCACGGACTCAGTACCCATAGCCGGACCCATACTCCAACATCGCAGATGCCAAGCTCGCAACCAGGGCAAGGACATGTACGTGGTACGTACCACCTCGACCGGCTCGGTGGCCGGCGGGACCGCACCCCGGTGGAGCATGCACCGCACGGGGGACGGCACGGCGCCTGTAAGCCTTGACCGCTGGTTGGCCCACAATGTTTCCTTGACAGGTGCATGGGGCTCGCGCCCCCCCCCCGGCCCGCCGCTTCACCCTGAGATGGCCGCCCGTCTCGGGGTCCGGCGCAGGACCCCCGGCCGCCGCCGCCGGCGCCCCCCTCGATCCTCGGCCGCGGACTACCAAGTCCCCGCCTTGCAGGAGGGCTGCCTTGCCACCAACGACGTCCGCCGGACCGCTCGAGCTCCCAAATGAAGGAGAATATAAATTCACTTCTAATTTTTTATTGGCTGATGAAGAAACAGAAGATGCATTGAATCGGTCCACCCCAGCTTCACTTTGAAGGAATTGGATGGCGCCCTTGCTCGCCTGCGGTACGACGCGGCGGTCGGTGCCGACCACCTTTGGGCTAGCTGAGCTGCTGAAGACCCCTGACCCGGCGGTGAGGGATCTTCTGCTGGCGTTCTGCAACCGTGTCCTGCTCTATGACGAGCCTCCGCCTGCTGAGTCATCCGCGTCATGCTGTACAAGAAGGGCTCTGCTGCCGTGACCCCGGTAACTATCGGGGTGTTTCGCTGTTTGCCTCCAGAGCGCCGCGCTGAAGACCTGTCTTCATGCGCATGATGCTGCACAGGCTCCGCGCCGCGCTGGATCCACACCTAGGTGAGTCTCAGATGGGTTTCCGTCGTGGTCGTAACACTGTCATGGCTGTGTCAGTTGTCGCGCGCCGGTTGATGGAGGAGGTGCCTCGCCTTTGCCCTGACAGTTTGCCGCTGGTCTTCATTTTTGTTAACTATATCAAGGCCTTTGACACGGTCCTCTGGGAGGCTCTTTGGGCCATCCTAGCTCTGGATCGGGTGCCACCAGTTTTTATTGCTGCCATTCGTCGACTGTATGAGGGCTCACACGCAGTAGTGCGAACTGCGGAAGGCACCACCCCACCATTCCCCCTTCACCACGGGGTGTGGCAAGGTTATCGGTCCTGTCCCCACTGATACCTGTTCACTATTGTCGTGGATCACGTCATGCGTCGGGCACGTGCGCGCTTAATTTACTGCTATTAAGGCGGGTTCGAGCCAGGCTTGGACATCCTTAACGAGCGCGAGCACGGCGTGCGGTTAGCACTGGCTACCGCCTGGCCGACCTGATTTATGCGGACGACACCACCCTCATCGCGAGCCCCCCGGAGCACACTCAGACCTGGCTGGACTGTCTGGGCATGGAGGCGAGGGCGGTGGGGTTGGAGATTAGTGTCAAAACTGAGGCGATGGTGATTGGGGCCTCCAGTTGCCCACCGCTGCCGCGCCTGCTCTTGAAACGGGACGGAGGTCCCGTTCCGCGATCGCTTCAAACTGTTGGGGAGCATGCTCCCTGACACCGCGGACGATGTGGACATCCGCATCGGCCTGCCCTGGGCCAGGCTCCAATCGCTCCACACCTACTGGCGCGCTCGAACTAAGGGCCTGGGTGAGCACCGCAAGCGCATGCTCTTCAAGGTCCTCGTCCTCACGGTGCTCACGTATGGCGCCGAGGCGTGGACACTCACGGAAACACTGGCAGTTAAGCTAGACGCCGGGCACGGTTTACTACAGGATGCTCCGACAGGTCCTGAACTTAGGGGTTTCCAAGCGTATAGATCATTAGAATCTTTGTACTATCAGGGCCGTATGCCTCGTATTTCGGACGAGATTAGGCAGCGTAGGATAGCATTGGTAGGACATCTTGCTCGCACCAGCCAGGTCGACACTCCCCTTCAATGGTCTGGCTGGCCCCCAGCGGCTTGGCCAGCCAGGGCGGCACATTCTGACCTGGCCTGGCCCCAAGGACGTACATTCCCAAAAGGGTAGGGAAACATCAAGGAGACATTAACCAGGGCAGGCCAGAAAGCGGGAGAATCCGGACCATGGTAGCTCGAGCCTGCCGTTATCTTGTCCGCGTGTTCGAGTCGTTCAGGATGATGAATATGAATGGTGATGGAAATGTGTAGCCTTGTGCATTGAAATTATGGCTGGCTTACGTGTAGAGCGACTAGATGACCTAGACGGTGGGGCCGGAAACAGCTTGCTTGATCAGAGCGTGTGTTTCGAGCCACTGGCCAGCCGGGAGTGTCTAGGGGTAAGCACCATTGCTGCGATCGCTCTCCCACAATTTACGAGGAAATACCCGCAAATGGGAAACCACTGAAAAGGTCTAGCTAGTCAGTCATTACGTTAGGGAAACATGCCACGAACTACACCCACTGAGATGTTGCTGGCCGACCTAGTGGTCCCAGCCCCATTTGAACATCACATTCACTCCTTCTCTCTTGCTTGGACTGCCATGCAGAACAAGAAGAGGTGGAAGACGATTGTCCAGGCTCATACACCAGCCCCTGTGGGCGAGCCCCCCCCCCAAGCTAGAGGAAGGGGCGCTTTGCTGAGTAGAATAGTTAGGGTTTTCTAGATTAGATTAGCTTAGAGTTAGATTAGAACTTTCAGTTTCGAAGCTTTGCCCACCTCCATCCATCCAGCAAGGGAATATGTGCTACATGATCTCCCCACGAAGACATGTTATAATTTAATTTAATTGAACTTTAAGCCCGCCCGCAGGGCCCACATCGGTATTCACCTGGTCTGTGCGGGCAACATGGCGGCCGGCAATTAAATTAATTAAGAGGAGACGGCAGTGTCGGATCGTATATATATGGGTGACATGAGAGAGCTCTGGCGCAGTTGAGCTCGGCCCGGGTGCGGCGCTCTTGGTAGCGGACGCCGAGGATGTGACGTCCAGCATTCGAGTTACTATGCCATCAAGCTGCTTGCTCAGCGCCTGGTCCAGGGTCCACGCCTCGCAGCCGTAAAGGACGATGCTGATGACAAGGGCCTTGAACAGAATGCGCTTGCGCCGCTCACTCAGGTAGCGACATGTCCAGAACCTGTCGAGGCGGCGGAGGGCCGCCCAGGCCTGGCCAATGCGGTTTTACGTTGATGTCGTCGGCCGTGGAGGGGAGCCAGCTGCCATGCAAGGAGCTTGAAGCGAGTACGTCGCCGGGGGGACGGGGCTGCCGTCCAGCAGCTAGGAGGAGGGTGGGTGGCCGGGGTGGTCCCAGCGGAGAAGCCGATGGCCATGACCTCCGTTTTCTTGCTGATCCTAAGCCCCACCGCCCGCACTTCCAGTGACGAGCTAATTAGCCAGCCTTGGGCGGACTTCGGGGTCCCACGAGCGTCGTGTCATCAGCGTAGATCAGATCGCTCAGTCGAGGTAGCTAGGGCGGGTCATTGGTAGAATGCAGGCCGGGTAGAAGTCCGCAAGTGGAGGTTAGGTGCCCCTAGCGGAGATATATAGCCGTGACACTACCGCCTCGTCGATCTGCCATTACAGTAGAGGACAGCTCAGATCGATGAGGACTATAAGTCCCCCCCTAGTGACTAGATATGGTTGGGGCATGATGCATATACGATATTTGTAACTTTCGTGTAATTATTTTCCTGATAAATTGGCATAGTAAGTACTCCATGGCATGCCCATGCGCATGACACGCAAGTACTTACTTACTAATTACTGTGGCAACTAGACCATAGGGTCGCCTTACGGCATCCGCGAGCTATGCATTTGCTATATGTACTACAGCCACAGTAGTTGCTAGGCTCTCCCAGTGAGCCTGCCTTTCAAGGCAATGAGAGAAGGGGGGGGTCCCATGCCCCCATCTTGCAGTGCGTGTCAAACAGGGATGAAAGGTACCTACTCAAAAAGCTGGAGACGACTCCATGAAGCCGCCCAGCCGCGCTCTATGAGTTCCAAGCCTATCTTACGTGGCCTCTGGACGATGGGCCAGCTTTACTGGCGGCATGCATCCGCTACAGGTGTCCCGGAGCGGGCTTCAGACTCCAGTGCGTGGTGGCATGGTGGTGGCCACTGGGACTCCAACAGCGCCACACATATGGTCGAGGCAAGCAACAAAACTAAATGCTGCCGAGCGCCGGGACACGAAAAACGCGAAAGTTCAAGTAGCTCCAACACGGATTCGAACTAGGACCTCTGGCATGAATCCGCGGCTACATGGGTCTCCTGATCCGAAGGCATCCCAAGCTACAACCCGACTGCGAATAAACTCTTTATAGTGGTGCCAGTAATTGGAGCGCCGCACATGTCACCTATTTAGTAGGCAAATCGATTTTGTACACCCCTTGCGGGCGAAACGGAGCATGAAGTACCCCACTCACTGGCGGAAATACCGGGGTCCCCCAGTAGACGGCATGTATGCCTTCTTCCGGCTGCGGCCCCGCCTCATCCGCGCAAGGGGGAAGGCACCGCCATTGCCCGCGTTGTCGGCTGCCCCGGCCTGGCTGGTATCCTGGGCACCTGGATTGCTGGCCAAGATGTCTACGCACTCCATCAACCGGAGGACTTGGTATTCGAGCGTGCGAAGCTCGCCGCTTGGTGGGATGACTTCTGAGATATAGAAATTGACCTGCGTGACGTGGCGCAAACCATGAAGGTGGTGTGACCGTGGCAGCTCAGCATTTCCGGTCAGCAGGCCAGACACCATCGTTTGGCTTCTCCGCTAGCGAGCCATTCTTCTGGGAGTTTAGCACGTGGAAAATCAAAAGAGACAGACCGCGCAACTGTACCAGTAACTTGCTGTCTGGCGGAAGCATGCAGGCGCCAGCTATCGTAGGTGAAGCACGCAAGCGCTCACACATCGACAATGGAAACAAACCATTGGCTGTAAACAACAAACGCCCACACGCCCACACGCCCACACGCCCACACGCCCACACGCCCACACGCCCACACGCCCACACGCCCACACGCCCACACGCCCACACGCCCACACGCCCACACGCCCACACGCCCACACGCCCACACGCCCACACGCCCACACGCCCACACGCCCACACGCCCACACGCCCACACGCCCACACGCCCACACGCCCACACGCACACATGCACACACGCCCCGCCCCGCCCAGCCTGAACACACACAAAGCATTCTGGGATATTTTCTCCAAAACAATCTCCCCGCGTCGGCGTCCCAGGCGCCAGCGCATACCTCATCCTCGACATCCATCGCATCAGTCGCAAAGAGTCCCCCCTGGTCACCCGAGCCAGGGTTGCAGCGCAGCAAGAAGTGCGGCTTGTGGGACGGGTGCTGCAGGTATACCGAGACCTGCCCAGCGGCCAGTCAGGGGGAAGGGGCGGGAATGCCAAGTCAGGGAAAGAGAGTGGACAATGTGGGGTAAGGGGAGGGAATGCCCATCGGGGTCCCAATGCCGCACCCATGAAGGCATTGGGACGGCCGAGAGATGAGTGGGGAACGGTTGGGGGGGTGGAGGAGGACGAAGAGGAGGTACAAGGGGGATCACAGGGGCCTTAAAAAGGGAGTTGAATGGGGCTTGAGAGGGGGTGGAAGGAGGATTGGCAGACGATTGCCAGCGGTGACCGGGGCAGGGTCAGGAGCTGATGCATGATGAAAGATGGGTTGCTTAAGGCGAACAACCCCAGCAACAGAAAGAACGGCGAGGCATGTGTGTCTGGCCTGTCATGCCAGCTCAACCTCCAGCTTGAGTACCAGCTTGAGTAGCAGCTTGACGCTAGCGTACTTGCCAGCTTACTTGCCCCAGACAACCCCAGCAGCACGGCCTAGCCAAACGGCACATGATGGAGACTATGGCACCACCGAGAGGACACAACAGCATCTGTGGCTCCCATGGCCCCGCTCCCTGCCCTGCCCTAGGCCTCGCGAGCGTAACCCCAAGGCTGCCCTGGGCACTGCGCCTCGGTGTGGCATTCATGCCTCCAACGGCTCGCCTTCTTCCCCTTATCCGAATCAACATCGTCCGACCTGTGACGTGAGGAAACCCCCCAATCACGTGACCCACTCCACCCAGACGCACAGCAAGGTGACAGGTGCCAGCCAACCCCATCAACCACCGTTGCGTTCTCCAGAAGTGCTTTGCAAAGCAACCCATTAAAGTGGCCGGATTCGATTTTCTAGCACCCCATAATCCACACTCACCTCCCCCACGGCCCCACCCCCACCCGCCTCCCCCACCCCACCATCCACACCCACCTCCCTCACCCCACCACCCACACTCATCGCACCCACCCCACCACCCACCATAGCCTCCACCGACGTCAACACCGGCCCCCGGGTGCCCGCGCCGCGCTTGGTGGCGGATGCCGGCGGTGGCGCTCCCACCGTCAGGTTCATCACGAAGCGCCGGCGCAGATGCTCGTGCCAGGGCAGGGCGGCGCCAGGGGCCGCGGCGCCGCCCTTGCCCAGAGGCGCCGTCGCTGGCACCTCGCGGAAGGCGGTCAGGGCGCAGCGGGGGGTGTAGCTGTACGAGGGCAGCGACGAGGGGACGGCGAGCTTGGACAGGGACGCCAGCTGGCCCCTGCAGGGTGTGGAGCCGTGGCGTGCACACCCAAGAAACCACCGAGCACACCCCAGAAAGCACCGAAAATATGGGTCCATGGTTACTTCCTCGTGCCTCATGTTTACTCACGTTAACCTGAATACCACTCGGATGCGTGAGCCTATGATGCTGATACCAGGATGCCGCAAGTTTATGGCCAAATGCCTCTGAAAACCCTCTACAGGCATAGAGTGTACATCATAGGCGGAAGAATAGTCCACTTTGCAAGCACTTCACGAGCCAGCAAGACGTGACACGTGTCTCGTTGCATGCATGGACTGTTAAGCGGGACAGCTGTGTTATAGCTATCTCGTGGCACCTACACACACATCGAAACGTATCCATAGTTTACAAAACAGATGGTCCCGCTCGCGGCCCCCATCCACCGGAGAGCATCCAGCGCGGACACGCGCGCAAACAGCGCATGGACGATCCCCTTGACCCGCTGCTGGCGCCGGTGCTCCGACAGCCCCGCCAGCACGGCCGCGTCCCCTGTGCCGCCCACGCTGCCGCCGCTACCGCCCTCCGTCACACCCACACCCACAGGGACACCCCCCCCTGCCGTGCCCCCCAACGGGCCACTGTTCCCAGCATGGGACACATCCATGGCAGAGGTGTCATCGCTTCCGCTTTTGTCTGCGTGGGGAACAGCTGCACTGCCCGCGAGGGCGTTGTCCTGGTCGGCCTGGAGCGCAAGGTGGCGTCGCAGCAGCGGGGGCACGTCGGGCAGGAAATCCATCCCCCCCAGGTGCTGCGCCCAGCGGTAGGGTCGCTCGGCGCGTGAGGGGTCGTAGCGGAAGCCCCCCGCGTCGAGGTATGCGTTCATCTGGCGATGGGAAGAGGGAGGCGGGGGGGGGCGGGGGACGGGGGGAGGACGGGGGAAGGGGGCAGAGGGAGAAGTGGGTGTGGGGGAGGACGACGGTGAGGGACGGGATGATAAGGAGGAGGGGCAGAAGAGGAGGGGCAGAGAAGGGAGGGGCAGAGAAAGCGTGGCGGAAGGGGGGAGAGAGGCACAAGCGAGAGGGGCAGAGAGACAGAGGCAGGGGGTGGGGGGCAGAGGGAGGCAAAGCGAGGGAGCGTGGGGCGTCCAAGAGGGCATGACAATGCTCAGGTTCGAGTGGCTGGCTGGCTTGCTGGTTGGTTGGCTAGTGAAATTGGTTGGTTGGCTGACTGGCTGATTGCCTGGGGAAGGCAGGGAGAGCCAGCATATCAATCAAATGGGGCACATATACACACAGGGCGGGCACATGTCTATGCTTATCCAACCCCACGATTGCCATCCTCGCAGCAAAACGACATGTCTCAATCCTCATGCTGCAGATTTCCGCGTGCGTCTCCCCTTCTTTATTCCCCATCCCTGGCCCCCACCTTGGGCCCCTTCTTTGCCCCCCTGCTACGGCTTGAAGGACTCGGTTCCCATTCTTGTTGACCTTTCCTCCCCTTGCTTGCCCCCCTGCTACGGCTTGAAGGACTTGGTTCCCATTCTTGTTGACCTTTCCTCCCCTTGCTTGCCCCCCTGCTACGGCTTGAAGGACTCGGTTCCCATTCTTGTTGACCTTTCCTCCCCTTGCTTGCCCCCCTGCTACGGCTTGAAGGACTTGGTTCCCATCATTGTTATTTCTTCTTCCCCTTGGCCGGCTTCCCCGCCCCCCTTGTTTCGCTGGTCATCGTATCCACACGCCTATCCCCCCTTAAAAAACGCCTGTACCCTCTGCAAGCACACCCAGTGCAACCTGCAGACACAGCCAATGCACCCTGCAGATGCAGCCAACGCACCCTGCAGACGCAGCCAATGCACCCTGCAGACGCAGCCAATGCACCCTACAGACACAGCCAGTGCGTCCTCAGGCACGCACCAGGTTGGGCGTGTCCAGCCCCGCATCGTCAGGGAACACGTTTGCCAGCAGCTGCTCGCTGGTGAAGGGGGAGACGATGCTGCCGCCCTCCACGTGTGCGCTGGCACACGCGGTCACCAGCCGCAGCGCGACCAGGTACTCAAAGCGCACCTGAACGCGAAGGCGAGACACGGGAACGAGGCAACGTCACAGACAAGGCGAGAAATGGGCACAACCGGTGGATGGTTGGTATTGTGGGCATGGTTTGCCGTGGCAAGGGGAGGGGGGAGTTGGAGGATGAGTGGCGAGGAACGGTGGTTTGAGAAACGAACGTTGAGAAATGGCACGAGGTAAGCAAGTTCAAGGGTGGCTCCCGCCCTGCCCAGAGAGCGCGGTGGCCAGAAGATGAAGGTGGCGTGTCCACGCTGGCAAGGAGATAAAAGAAAGGAGGGCATCAACGACGAGGAGATGAAACAAGGACATCATCAACAACCACATCAACAGCCGCCTCTGGCCTGCCCCCTGCCCTGCGTCCCCTGCAACCCTGAGCCTCCGGGGTGACTGCCCAACCAAACACAGCCGCCCCATGACACGGACTCGTGCAAAGCCCGCACACCCTTCATCGCCATCCCCCTTTGCGTTTGCCATCCCCCTCGCCTTCAAGCGTGCCGCGAGTGCGTGGCCCCACGACCCGTCACATTGATTTGAAAAAGATGATTGCTGCGCAAACCCACCGTGAGAGCCTTCCTCCCTGGCAGGGGCGGGCGGGAGATGACCAGAGACACCGAGAGCGGGTGCTTGGCGTAGCGCCGGTGCTCACCACCGCTGACTGTCACCGCCGCACCGGCCCCCGTCTTCTCCTCACCCGCCTTGTCCCCTCCGACCCCGATGGCCACGCCGTCTTCCCCTGATCCACCCTCGGGGGCGGCGGAGGTGCGGTGGCCACCGCGCTTGGAGCGCTTGCGTGGCTGCGCCTCGTCATCGTCCTCCTCCATCGCCGCATCCGCCGGCGCTGCTCGCACGCAGACAAGTACCAACAAAGGGCGCCATAATCATGTCGCCGAACTAAAAAGGGTCAAGTAAGGGTCACGTGACTTAACAAACAAGTTCAACTTAACATGTCAAAGTTACCATGCTTTTGTGGGATGATACAAAAAGGGGTTCAAGGGACACATCAGCCCACAAGAGAGGCGGGGGGCAAGCATGGGTGAGACAACAGGCACACCATGGTAGGCTGTCAAAGCATACTGGTTGGTTGTCTAGGCGTGCGCGGCCGCAGTGGGATGTCACATCACACACCACCCCTGCACGGGGCCTGCCAGGTATCTACGTTTCCAAGTTAAGTTTTTGAAATGAAAAAGTACGGTCATCATCGTGCCTCCTTTTTTCCACCACACACCGGTCGAGTCGTCAATGGCATCGACCGCCCCGCTGTCCTGCTCTCCCCCCCCCTCGCCCTTCCCAGCGGCGGCCCCCTGCTTGAGCTGAGCAGCCGCAAACGCGCGTGCGTCGCTCATGCGGCCCTCGATCGTCACGTCGAGGATCAGCGGGGGCTGCGGTGATGGCGACGAGGAGGATGGTGGTGTGCCGGCGGTGGCCCCGATCGCCTCCTTGTACGCCAGCAGCTGTGAGTAGAGGATGAAGAGTGGCGATGGGAGGAGCTCCGCAAGCCTGCTCGACACAAACAAGACGGAGATGACACACACACAGAGAGAGAGAGAGAGAGAGAGAGAGAGAGAGAGAGAGAGAGAGAGAGAGAGAGAGAGAGAGAGAGAGTGAGTGAGTGAGTGAGTGAGTGAGTGAGTGAGTGAGTGAGTGAGTGAGTGAGTGAGTGAGTGAGTGAGTGAGTGAGTGAGTGAGTGAGTGAGTGAGTGAGTGAGTGAGGGATGGAGGGAGGGAGGGAGGGAGAGAGAGAGAGAGAGAGAGAGAGAGAGAGAGAGAGAGAGAGAGAGAGAGAGAGAGAGAGAGAGAGAGAGAGAGAGAGAGAGAGAGAGGGGCATTGACACCCACCCACCTACCCACCCACCCACATGGTCGGTGGGTAATTTGGGGGCGTGGGGGATATAAGGGGGGGAAAGAGGAAGGGGGTGAGGACAAGGGGGGAAGGGGGGCGGGTGGCAGATGCTCTGTCAATCATAAAGAAAAGGCAGTGTGCATGACTCATGGGGGATTGCGTTGTGAGGGGTGAGAGGGCTCTGCACAACAACAACGACACGAGTCTCATGCATAGCCTTGGGCCCACGGGCAGGGGGATATCAGGGCACTCATGTGCTGCTGATGTCACAGATGGTGAGCCGCTGATGTCATCACAAAGTGGGCCCAAGGCAGGGCTTCAACCCCCCCTGCTGGACACACCACCACACATTGTATACTGCCAGGAGGGCAAGTACAATCGAGCAGCTTCACCGCCGAGGACAATGGCCATGACTCACAAGTAATGAGAACCCAATGCCATCGACCAAGTGTTTACCCCATTCAACAACCGAGTGCTCACCCCATTTCTCAACCAAGTGTTTACCCCATTTATCATTACCCCATTCAACAACCGAGTGTCAACCCCATTTTTCAACCAAGTGTTTACCCCATTTATCATTACCCCATTAACAACCGAGTGCTTACCCCATTTCTCAACCAAATGTTAACCCCATTTTTCAACCAAGTGTTTACCCATTTGACAACCAACTGTTTACCCCATTTTTCAACCAAGTGTTAACCCCATTTATCATTATCCCATTCAACAACCGAGTGTCAGCCCCATTTTTCAACCAAGTGTTTACCCCATTTAACAACCAAGTGTTACCCCATTTAAGGGGAGGTGGCACCCCCAAACCCTTACAATTTGACCCATGCAAATATCACAATGCTGAAACCTGATTGTGGGCACCAAATAACATCTCTGGTGAGTTGTCCATGCACTTGTTGGGGGCACTACCCCCATCAATACGCCAATATTGCGCTATAAAGAGAAAAGGACGCTATTTAGGGCTGGGCAAGCCCCAGCCCATTCACACATGATGGCGAAACTGTGCACAGCGTTTATAGTTCCCTGAGTTTGTAGCTTGCTGAGCATGGACATGGCAAAACCTTGAACAGTTATTAGTTTCCCCCTAAAACACTCCCTTTTTTTTACATTGGTAATAGCTATTTATAAACACTTTGAAACGCAGCGAAAATCCGTCTATCAGGGGGGCAGCTGTCTTTAAGTCCCAGGTCATTTCGACAAGTCTAGCTCAAGTTGTAAGGTTATGCGTGCTAAAACCTGAAAATACACTAAAGGAGGCTTTTCTGTGTATAGGCCACTTATACATGATGTTGTCCATGCAAGAAGCCAAGAAACATGCCCAACTCGATCACACAACATAAGAAAAAGGCTAGGCACCTCATCTGCCCTCGCCTGCCCTCGGCATGGCCAACCTTGCCAGCGTGGGCATAGCAACCCCATCGCAAGGCATACACGCACCAAGAGAGCATACACTATGCTCAACCCAAGGTTACCATGTAAACTGTTTGCAAAGAACTCTGCAAATCTACGTGAAAACACCTTAGAAAGACTGCCCTAGCAATCGAGACAAATGCAGGCTGTAACCTTGGCAGCATATCGTACGTGCTGTCTGCCAAGCATTCACATCATATCCAGCTTGCCTTGCTGCACACATGCCAGGGAAGTCTTGCATCTCAATGGTTGTAGCTCAAGGAAAGCAAGGGAAACACCTATCTAATGCGACGCCACTTAAGTAGCATGGCCAGCAAAAGAACTACTTTCACCTTCCTTTCCAACACTGTAATTTGCTAAGAAGCTGATGCCACCAGCTATTTAGCCTCTAGGCACAGGCCGGATGTCGTTGCCAAAAAAGGCGTGTCAGATTCGGCACAAAACAAAAGCGTCGGAGCAAGTTCATGCCCAAAGGATTATGGCGAAAAAAACTCCAGCGCCTTACCAACCATGTACCCTCAGCGCCTTTAGCATTCCTGCCATAAACTACGACAAATGCTGAGCGATCCCTAGCAATCTGACCAAGCAGCCGAATGGGGAGCTTCCTGCAGGGTAACTTCCCGAAAAAAAGGCGAAAGGCCGACGTTAGAGCACTTGCTTGCGTGGAAATGTTTGATGCATAAACTGGCACGCAAGCCCAAACGATAAAGGCCATCTTCCACAGCCCAGGAGCCCAAGGAAGGTGCGCCTCCCATGAGTACGTCGAAATGATATGCGCAGGCCTGCGTAGGTTCTTACCGTGAATGCCGGAAATGCAACAAGAACCGGGAAGCTTGGCCACAAACTCGATAGCACCATCAAGTTAGCTTCCAAATCGCTCTTTAGCGCCTACGTTGCATCACAATAGCTGCCGTAAACCTGAAACCCTTCACTATCCACAAAACACGCGCCCGTAGCTGTTCGAGAAAATAGCGATATTGAAAACCGTAAACTTCGCGCCATGAAATGAGGTCATCAACTAATTTTCTGCAAAAGTCATGCATTTTTTCTAGCTTTTTCCCATGCCAATCGATTAATATTGCCTAAAGGCACGCCACCATGGCCACCGCCGCTAGGGTTGCGCGCTCCGGGCACACATTACACACAGTACGGACAGTACCGCGTTTTTTTTGGCGCCGAAAATACTCGCCGCGCCACGGCCCCTGACCAACCAAGTGTTAACACCATGTTTCAACCAAGTGTTTACCCCAGATGTCAACCAAGCGTTCACCCATTTCTCAACCAACTGTTTACCCCATTTCTCAACCAAGTGTTTACCCCATTTATCATTACCCCATTAACAACCGAGTGCTTACCCCATTTCTCAACCAAAGGTTAACCCCATTTATCATTACCCCATTAACAACCGAGTGCTTACCCCATTTCTCAACCAAATGTTAACCCAAATTATCACTACCCCATTAACAACCGAGTGCTTACCCCATTTCTCAACCAAAGGTTAACCCCATTTATCATTACCCCATTAACAACCGAGTGCTTACCCCATTTCTCAACCAAATGTTAACCCCATTTATCATTACCCCATTAACAACCGAGTGCTTACCCCATTTCTCAACCAAATGTTAACCCCATTTATCATTACCCCATTAACAACCGAGTGCTTACCCCATTTCTCAACCAAATGTTAACCCAAATTATCAATAACGATGACACATTTCCCTCCCCTCCCCCAGTGTTTTTTTTAGTGGCGATATGCCGCCAAATGTGGCGGTGTGGCACTTTTTTTGGCAAAATGTGGCGGTGCCACCCACTTTGACAGGGCACCCAAGAAGCCACAATTTGGCCGTGCTGTTCTACTTTGTAGTTTCGTTTCGCCACAGGGTGGCCGTGCCTGAAGTTCACTCTAGTACAGGTTACGCCACAATTGGCGGTGTCAGCCGGTCTTCCGGCCGGCGTTCCGCCACAAGCCTCCCTAGTACTAGAACTACTATGAGTACTACTATGACTGACTGACTTACTGACTGCATAGTGCATGTACGTAGAGCCCGGCCAAGTGCCAAGTGGCGAGTGGCCCGCTGCCAGAGACCAGAGTGCACTGTGCAGACTGCAGCTTGTGTGCATTTTCACTTTTCAGGCTTCAGCTGGCTGGCGGCCTGGCGGCTGGCGCCTCAGTCACTCGCCAGCCATACTGTACAGTACTGCATTTACTAATGTGTTTCGACTTTCGGCACTACAGTAATCGTTTTGTTAAGCAGTGGCTGTAGTAGTAATCGTTGTTGTTAATTTACCAAGTAAGATCTTACGCCCGGCGCCGATGCCTGAGACGGAGACGCTCGCCCGCCTTGTGTACAGGCATTCACGCCTTAAGTTGGGTTCGTGGTTTTTGGTCAACCCAACTTCAGGCGTGAACCCAACTTAAGGCGTGAATGATTCTACTAAATTCTACTAGTTTGAACTTAAGATAATTAAACATACTATTCTGAACTACTTTGAACTCGGAATGCCAGTACGGCGCCGCGCCGCGCTGACCCCGCTGCCGGTAGGGTCATTTGCTGCACCAAAAAGCCAGCCCGCCACACGTGGCCGTGCCAAGCCCAATTTTAATTGGCTTAAAGCCACACATTGGCCGAGTAAACTGAAGTTTTCATAGTTCGAAACGCCACAAGTGGCCTAGCGCCACTAGTAACGAAAACCTTAAAAAAAACACTGCCCCCCCCCCCCCCCGAAAAAAAAAAAAAAAGCTTCCCCCCCCACAAACCTAAGCCTCCAGTGGGCCCCTCACGTCCACACACCCCTAACCATTGGCTCTTGGCAAGTCCTGTCCACTCCGCTCCCACCAGCAACCCCATGTCGCCCTCCCATCGAAAAACCCCCTCCACGTCCACAACCCCCTCACCGCTGGCTCTTGGCCGCCGCCGAGATCGGCATGCCCAGCTCCTGCTGCATCGGCGCAGTCGCCTTCTTGAGCGCCTTGAGCTGACCAGGCAGCGCCTCGTGGAACCGGCGCTTGGCTCCGATGCCATCGACAAGCGCGGCCCGGCGCGCCTTCAACTCGGCCAGGCGGGCGCACAGGGACTTGCGCTGCTGCAGCTCGTAGGTGAGGCGCGCCAACATCAGCTTGTGGGGGTCGCCGCTGGCCAGGGAGGCGCCTGCAGGGGCCAGGGGGAAAAAAGGGCGGCAGGGCGGCAGGGTGGCAGGGTGACCCAAGCATTCAAAGTGTGCCTTTCAAGTGCGTGTGAGATTAGATTATCAAAGCACATGGTAACAGGGAGTACCTGGCTTCCCCACGTTTAAGATAAGCTCTAGTAAAAGGAATCCAGAAAAGGCATATTGATACCCCACGACATCCACACACATTGACGACAGCATCCCTAACCTCGGCTGCATCAATGCAGCCCGCCTGCCTACAGCCCCATAGACTAGGCAGTGGAACATGGTATTCTGTACACAGCTTGTGAAGTAGTGAAATTTGCTGCACATTGTGCTGGTTCATCGCAGCTTGTAAACAAACCTTTCTGGCCCACAGGCTGCCTGCATTGCCTGCGAGTCACACGCGGGACGTGCAGCATACAACGTGGCTCGCTGCCCACCTACGTGGCAACCGCAAAGACGTTTGTAGGCGCTACTCTTTTTGCTAGTGCTCATATGGGTGCAAAGTAGTCGTTCACGGTCGATGCTTATGCACCATGGGCTATTTAATTTCGCCAAAGGGCCCCATGGCATATGACGTCCAGAAAAGATTGACATATTGAACTAAGCTTCTGTGCGCTCGCTGTGCTAACGCTGTCTTACCTTTCAACTCCTCGGGTGCATCCCTCGCAAATTCTTCGACCGGGGCGAGGTCGATGTCTTGGTAGGCGGTCCGGAAACTCTGGCACGCTTGTATTTCCTTCATGTAGTGATGCTTCTCGTAAAGCTTGTTTTGAAGCTGAAGATTGGTTTGGTCAAGTGCCTGCTTGGAATTGTTGGTTTCCGTCTTTACGTCGTCAACCAGTGTGTAAGCCTCGCGGTTTAGATCCTTCAGACCCAACAGTAGCAAAGTACCCTCCTGCACTGTCTTTTCGCTCTGCGAACCCTGTGCTTCGCGGGAAGCCACGAGCTGCGACGCATTCTTTCTTATCTCATTACAAATGGATAGCAGCTCGCTCACTGGGGAAGCCATTCTTATTGAGTTGTAAGGAGTACCCTACCCGCGTTGCAATTTTCCCTAATGCACCGTCAAAGTGCAACCATCGCGGAAATGGAGTTCGCGCAAGAGAAGCAGAATATTACGCCAAGCTAGTGACGTATTCTTGAGGTCGAAATCTCGGGCGTAACTAATAATTTAATGAGGTCATCCTGCCGGTCACCGACGTGGTGATGATTGATGAATAATAATGAAGACTCCGTTCATTATTGTTGAGCATTCCGGTTGATCATCGGCTGCAAATGGCGGAATGCAGCTGGTGCTGAGTGCTGACACATGTACTGTATGCGGAGGCAGTAGTTAGTAATGGTCTTTTGGTTCCCATAGGAATATCTATGTAGGTTCCCAACTTCCCATGCTTCCGGTCTTTTGGTTCTCACCCCACTTCCCCAGTCCCGACTACAACTTACCGGGCGACACGACCGTCGTCTTCAGTCGATCACGTTGTTGCTGTTTTTGTTTGATTTCCACGCGTGACATGACCATCAGTTCAGAATCTGTTGACAGGCACGGCACTAAATTAGCAACTAATGTTTGGCTACTAGTAGAAGATCTGCCTACGTTGCCAACCTGATCACGACAATCGCTCAACAATCGCTCAACACCTGGCAAGCCGGCAACGCGTGCCTCCATTTGCCTGGCCGTGCCAGGTTGCCGATTGGCGAAGGATCTCGGTTTCTCGTCGCGGGCTCGCTCTCAGCAAGGCCAAAGGCCGGGTCTACTCAACACTTGAACCCTGCTTGAACAGCAATTTGGGATTTGGGATTTTACAACGTCAAACCAGGTTGTCGAATAGATAGCCTGTTCGCTAAGCATTAGACAAGACGGTGCGCATGTGATAAATAAGCAGCCGTAAGTATTGCGTAATTTCGCTCGCAGTTCCTTATCGGTAGCTTTTGCGTCCGCCATCCTTTGTTCTCCCTTCAACGCTACTTTTTCTACAGAAAATGCAGAAATTCGGGATTTCTGGAATTGGTAGCATGAAGGTTGATATAAAACAGGCGCTCCAAATAGCTGATACATGGAGCACCCGCTTCTCCGAGTCTCCGCTAGATTCTGTGGCTGCCATGAACTCGGTGATTCCCGACTCGAAGATGATGATTCCTGCCTGGGTTCTTGATGGTGAGTTTTTTCGCTGGTCATGCCTAGCAGGCCGATAGCGGCCAATGATCAGATCTTGCCACGCCAGTTCTATTCTTTACATTAACAGTTTTTTAGAATTTGCGAGCCTTGAATCGAAGAACTGCGTTTCAGAACCGCACTTGTCGGCAGTGTAACTCTGTTGAGTTGAGAGGTATTTTCTATTGCTGGCCTGGTCAGCAAGTGCCACTTCTAAGTGGAACTCCGTGGCCGGCGTCTTCCGGTCACTTACTGGCTTCTTTAGCAAGCGCATTGTCCTCAGCGGAGCAATTCTTTAGGTGGCAAGCAGACTTCTGAACCGTTGCGAGCCTAAGTTGGATTGTTTTCTTGCATACTAGGCTAGTGACTCGTCAAGTCTGGGATTCTGCCGCTTGCATGCATCCCAGCCCTGAAACAGACTGCTTTTAAAACGTAGGGAACCAGGCAGGATATTGCCTCATTTTCATGAATGTCCTTGCAAGTCATAACTTCAAGTGAGCTTGTTGAACTGAATGCCTGCTCGTTACGTGCAGATTGCTACGGAATCTGCTTCTTGTTCTCGTTGAAAGCGGGATTTGTCTTCAGTGGCGAGGCGGGCACTGGTGAGTATTACATTACACAACCAATATGGACGCTTGGCGCGGAAATGCTCCCAATATTCACCTTCTCTGTTTATATGTATGCTACGAAGTAATTTAATGGTTGGTTATTTTGTCGCGTCGCGCTCGGTGCGCCCTCCACCCCACCCTCCACCCCCCCACCCCCACCCGGCCCCCTACCCGATTCTCACCGAAAGGCCCGTACCCACCCTTGCCTTATCCCCAGTGCACCCCCTTGCGCCCCTCCTTTCCTGCGCCACATTGTGCGTCGGAAGAGGGATGTTTTTAGTATCAAAGTAATTTTATGTTTGCCACGTGGTGCGCGGAGGAGGGGGGTTGTTTTCCCGGCTTGGGCTCGTTATATAGTGGCAGGGTTTCCCATGGGGTCGTCACCTGGGATGGAGCCATGGGCTGTGGCTGTTGCTGTACTGTACGTTACACATAAATTGTGTTAAGCATATATCGAGGTAAAGATGTAGTGTGTTGATTGTTGAAGACGAATTCTGGTGTTTATGGGTAAACATCACACGCTTTTTTTCTGAGTGTGGCCAAAGGGGCAAGGGAGATTTTTTTTCTTGTCTGTTTGCTCATGTTTGTGCTGTGATTTTTTTCCTGCGACTAGTCATTCTAGGTTACCAAGTGATGCTGTATAGTTGCTGGTTCATTATTCCAGGGAACATGGTCCTACATTTGTGCATAGGCCACTGTTCTTGGTTTGTGCAGTCCCCTTTTGCCAGAACCCAGGTTCCACATCCTTGGCTTCTCCACTGTTGGGTGGGGTTATTTTGGCTTAGAGTCACATGGTTCACAGCAGGAAGGTCTTCATGTCGAGGATCTCGAACAATTTTATCGCATGCATCACGTCCCAATTTTGGAAGGCATGCTCTGTTTATTTCACAATCTTGTTGGTTGCCAACCGTATGCCCTGGTGTTCCACCACCTCGGCACGAGACGGTGGGCAGTCTCTTGTGCCCACGAGGGATGATAATTTTTGTGCCCAACAGTTAGTAGTTTGGGCACATTCTGTAAAATGGGAGTCTGGTCATCTGCTGGGTAGCGGAAGACGCTTGCAGCTGCTGCCTCCGTGCGGAGACGTGCATGATCTCTAGCATCATATGACGCATAAGTTAACGTGCGTTACCCATATCATTACGGCTATCTTTGATTCCTCGCGATGCGCGCCCACTTCCCGCAAGCATCATGTTCAGTGCCACCAGGAAATTGGGGCGCAGCCACCCTCCAACGGGTGGGTCCCCAAAGCACACGATGTTGGGTGGCATTTGTTGAATGATTTTTCTCACCCACTAGCCGGCGTTCCCGGGGCAAGATACTTGGAAGTAGCATGGCATTATGTGCAACATTTTTTCACGCTTGTTGACAGCCTTGTTGCCCACGTGACTTGTGACATCCAGCTTCTGCTGACGTATGGGAACCATGTTGTTTTCTGTCCATGTTTGCTGCCCATGTATTCTGCCCATGTTGCTTGCGCATGTTGGTTGTCCATTCGCGCCCAATTCTCTCTTTCATGTTTTGTTGCGCGCCCGGGTTGGCCCGCAGGTTTTGTCATGTCCAAACTCAACCGCCGCACGCCGCACGAGCGCTGGTCGGGCCCCACGGCGGTGACATCTGGCGGCGTAGGCTGGGGCCTGCAGGTTGGCGCGTCAAAGACGTACCACTGCATCATCCTCAACAGCAAGCAATCACTCGAGGTGTTCTCGGGGAAGGCAAAGGTGAGGCGCATGAAGAAGACGCTGACTGCGAGGGAATCTCCTCGTTGGAAACGACCCTGGAACCATCCTGGATCAGAACCATCATAGACGCTGTTTCACCCCCTCTGCCCACCCCACCGCTGGTTTCAAAGCCCTTCATGGGTCAGGCGCTGTTCTCCCCGTGTCTGCCCATTCCCAGGGCGATGGGGTGCACACAGGAGGGTGCAGCCCGTACATGGAATTGATAAGCCAAGGACCAGTACCAAGGGGGGCGAGGGGGGAGGGTTTGTCCATGTACAAGTGGAATTCCACCACTTGAAAGTGGTTACCGAAGGATGCTATGTCTTGTGAGGGGTTGCGGCTTATCTATGGCTTACAAATAACAAAGTACTGCCTTGGCATTGTCACCGTTTGTTTTCCGTGAGCAGTTCTGCTTTGGGGGGAAGATGCTCCAATGCGCTTGGGAAATGCCCACCCATACCTCTGCAACAAGCCGCAGACACGAGCACGCGCGCGCTCACACATATTTGTTGATCTGCTGATCTGCCGCCGTAGTGGACAGCAGAGGTAGTTTGAGAAACATGCTGAAAATGCTTCACGGCATCCCACGTGTGTTTGTATCCCATGTCCGAGCTAGTCATGAAGTAGCATATTCTTGTACTCTTGTGCCCGATCCCGTTCGGCAGCCATCCATTACTTTGTATGGCATGAGCTTACAAGGAATGGGGACAGCCAAACTATTAGATACACTCCCCATTTCAGTTTCTTGCTTCATTTGGTCCGATACGTCCATCGTACGCACGTGATTGAATTCTTACTAAGTTGATAACAAATCATTTACCAACCGTGGCGGCATGACAATCGGCCCGCGCAGGTCAACCTGGGTGGCAACCTGGGCGTGTCCCTGGGCCCCGTGGGCCGTGGCGTGGACGCCACCGTCGACCTGAGCAAAGGCGGCGTTGCGCCTTCCTATTCGTACAGCTACTCGGCGGGCGCGTACGCGGGCATTAGCCTCAACGGCACGGTCGTGGTGTCCAACCCAAAGATGAACGAGAAGTTCTACGGGGCCAAGGTGGATGTGCAGGACATCCTGGACGGGAAGCAGGTGCGCGGGGGGGGGGGGGCAAAGGGGGCCACAGATGAGGGAGCATTGGTTTGAAGGGGAGGGATGTTTTGATGTCGGTACCTGCCGGGGTGGGGGGGTGGGTGGCGGGGGGGGGGGGCACACCTGCGGCTCAACAAGATAGCCAACGGGCCGGTGAGAAAGAACGTGGCTGTGTCAGGGTACCGACGTCCTTTGTATGTATGGTGCGTGAGTTTCCGCCTTTGTGGCCACGGCTGTGGCTACAGCTTCACAAGGCACCCCCTCCCTCTGTTGGATTGTGAACATGATGGTTGGGCATGGTCGCTAGCTCCGTGTAACGTCCCGCTTTGTGCCCATGATCCGTGCCCATGATCTGCTGCGTGCCCATGATCCGGCTTTTTTCTTCGCACCGTGGTCTGGCTCTCTGTCTGGCTGGCCAGCATAGGCATGGTCGCTTGTGTGCATTGACGTTCCTTTGTGTAACTTATTGTTCTTTGTTTTTCTTTTGGGTGGGGGGTGGGGGGGGGCTTTTCTCTTGTTCGTTTTCCTTTTCTCTTGTGTCTTTTCTGCCCCCTCATCGGCTGGGCTTGCGCCTGCCAGGGTCTGGACGCGTGGCGAGAGAACCCTGAGCTGGACCACCTGTACCGCGCGCTCGACCGCGCGGCCGCCAACGCAAGGGCCTCCAAGACAAGCCCGGCCGCATCGATGCAGTCGCCGCCGAAAGGCAACCAGGCGCTGATCGGGCGCCAAGTGCCCCCGCCGCCCTACCAGTCGAGCCCAGGGGGCCCGACCACCCTGCCCTACAGCAACCCGGCTGCATCGAGCATGCGTGACGATGATGATCGGGCGACTGGGGGGAACTTGTATCACGGTGCCGACGATGGAGGCCTGTTCTCCACGCCCGAGCGGTCGGTTGGGTCGGGCGGGTGGGGTGGCATGTACGGGGGCAACGCGCCCACGCTCCTGGACGACGGTGCGTTCACGATGGCAGCGACCAGCAGCGGCGGCGGCGGCGCCGGTCGGAAACCGCTGGCCGAGTTCAGCGTCGCCGAGGTGTGCCAGTGGGTGTCGCAGATGGGCCTGGACTCGAAGCCTTTTGAGCTGAACGCGGTCAACGGGCGCGACCTGCTGGCGTTGGACCTCGAGGACTACAAGGAGCTGGGCCTCACTGGGATCATGGCCAAGAAGATGGCGCGCGAAATTGCAAACTATTCCGCGTGAAGGTCCTCCCCTAAAGATTAGTACTTTATTGCCAACTGTCACGCGTGAAGCTCACCCGCGCTATGGGATCGTGCTTCATTGCAAACTATTCGGTGTGCAGCTGTTCCGCTAGAGAATTGTGCATATTGGAACATTTTTTGCTAACAGCTTTTCTGCTAAAGAATAGTACACAAGCAACTGCGGACTAGTAGACGTAAGATCCTCCACTGCACATCCCCTGCGCCACAGGAGGCTGACCCTCTTGGACCTTCACCCACGAGGAATGTTGATATTGGCATCGCTAAGTAGTGCTAGAGAAGTTTGTGACACGGCTGGTCACATGGGAAATATACACTGCCTGTCGGGGCGCGTGCGTATGTCTCATGGATGCATTTGTTCGCGTGTTGTGAAAACCATGTTAGTTGGGGCCGGACTTGGGGTCATCAGCATATAGACTGGTAGGCTAGTGTACAGTACTGGGCCATGATCAATAAAGACCTGGTGTTTGTAGCTCTGGTAGCTTTGAACATTAGCAATGTGCTTTGGTGGCAATGTGCTCCTTGACTTTCACACGTTGCATGAACTGTGCGACATCTCTAGGCCGATCGAATCTCCCGCGTGACAAATACAACATTTGGTAATGTGCTGTTCCCATCCAAATGACATCCAGAACCTGGACAAGCCGCATGCAGCTGCGCCTCGCCACGTTGCAGCTGTGCTTTATATGCAGACGCCTTCCCTTTGGGCCCATTGATTCCGCCGGCCTCCAATTATAACACCGCCAACGACAAACATGCAGGCAGTTCTATCCCAGCACCGGCCCCAACAGCTAGGCGCTGCAGATCCTCAGCAAGCGCGATCGATTGCGAGACCCTGGATGCATGCGTGGCATGCATGCTGCCCAGGTGGCCGCAAAGCCACACCGGCATGGGACCACTTGAGGCACTCATCATTGCAAAACGTTTTAGGAAACGCCAGCTGTATGGCGGCTCAGCCCCCATGCATGCACCCACCCCCATTGATCAGCACGCCATGGAATGTCTGCTACTTGCCCCAGCCCATTCAACTTTGGAGGCGCATGTTCTGTCCCCGGCCGTTGGCGGCCCATTGCATGGTAGATCAATCCTGGGTAAAGGCGCCCTCAGGTAAAAAAATTGCCCGGCCTGAGGATAGCCGCTACACTACCGCCTCGTCTGCCAGTACTATAGATCGAAGACAGCTCAGATGAGGATTACTTCCCCATCTAGCGCAGCAACCTTGGGTACGATGGGGCACGATGCAGACAGTATCTTTAGTTCTTCGCCAGATTCCTTGCCCACACTCCTTGTTATGCCATGCTCACATGGGTCTTATTGCACCCACAGATTGCCGGATCGTTAGCGTGTCCGTTTAGCTAGCGTGCCCGAGTGCAGCTGTGGCATGCCTTGCATGAAGGAGACTGGGGGTCTCTGCCCTTTCTCCTGTTGTGCACACACAGGGATTAATTAAAAGCACTTCGGTGCTCCGTGACTCCCCAACGGGAGCACGAGTTTAATTAATGAATTAATATTTGTTCTTAACGTTTGCAAGTATTTTTTCAACGAGATTACCATATTGTA
>RPFO01000106.1:644424-700107 GCA_009746045.1 Mesostigma viride
TCCAGCTAGCCCTCCCCCATCACCAGCATGAAACAAAAAAGCATGCGGAGATGCATGCGGTGAGCCATCACCCAGACCATCCCATGCGCATGCCGATATCTAAACCACACGGTTGTCGCACTTGGGTGGCAGCGCCACCAACTCGTCATCACGCGGGTGACTCCATTGACCTAGGCTACTTGGATAAGCTACAAGGCATGTCCACGAAGAGATATGGAAAAAGCCATGATTACAAACCTTCCATTTGAAGATAAATTATTTTAATTTACTGTAGTAGTACTAGTATTTCACTGCTATTTGGTTGATATTCCGGTTTCGAGGTGCTGGCTTGTGGAGGTCCAGAGTGCAGCCATGGTCAACCAGGAGTCACCTTTGGCCGGCTTCCGCCGGCGTGACCCAGTGAGTAGTACTCCTACTCACATCCACCCCCGTGGAGCAGTTAGATTCGATCCACTGGTTCATATTGGATAATTTCAAACGCACTTGCATGGCTCTCTGGTAAAGAGCTTTTTCGCAGTTGGGCTATCGCTTGGGATGCCTTTGGATCAGGAGACCCCTATAGTTGCGAAATCATGCAAGAGGTCCTGTGTTCGAATCCGGTATGGTACCAAACTATTTCACTCTGTGTACAAGAGAACAACAGGGACCCAGATACGGCTTCGTATCGCAACCGCTTGTCAGGTGGCTGGATTACAACTTTGTACAGCCACAAGCATGCCCACGAGCAGACTTGCACACACAAGCAGTGCTCACAAGCAGACAAGCAAAGTCCCTGGCACTGCTCGGCAGTACCCACCGATGTAGCCGTAAATCGCCAGCGGGCGGTACTCTGGCGGCATGTCATCACACACACGGTGGTCGCCTGGAAGCTCCGCTGGTAGCACCCAGTCAGGCAATACGGCAATGACTGGGTGGTATGCTGTCGCCGCCGTATCTGCCATCATAGCCGGCATGCTAGCTGGCATAATTCAGGCACTGGCTTTCACCAGGGCATTATCCTACCATCCCTGACCCTCATCCTGAACACTGAAAACCCCTCATCCTATCACCCACCACGCGATGATGAAGAGTCGCTGCAAGCAGTAATAGTCCATCCCCCCTTACCGTGCGATACTGAAGAACACGGCGCCACGCCCGCAGTCGCACGCGCGCCGGTAGTTGTCAAGCGCCAGCGACGTCTCCACCACGTCCTGCGTTTCGATGAAGACCAGCTTGTGTTGCATCAACTCCTGTTAAAAACACATACGAGGGGCGTGCAGATACATGTAAATAAGGCCAGGGTCTCGATGAAGACCAGCGTGTGCTGCATCAGCTACCGCAGCGGACAAGACATGTAGGGGTGAGGCCATGGCCACATTTTGTGCGCCGTAAACCTCTGGGGCTGCAGAGTTATGCAGACAAGAACATGTGGGGTGCGGGAGCCATTCCGGTGATTCGGGTGCTGTTGCAAAAATGACAACTCGGCCGCCTGAAAAAAGGAGTTAAAAAAAGCAAATTATCTGCGAGTACCGACTCACCAGGGAATAGCGACTCACTGCCCTGGATCCTGCGAGCTGCCCCCCCATTCCTTTTTCTCATTTCATCCTTGCATGCGACCTTAGGCGACCGCGGCTTTATGAAAACAGATAACAAACATATAGTCTGGGTACATCGACCGCCCCCATGGCCGCGTCCCATGCCCCTACGCGCATCAAGGGCGTGCACATCAACGCCGTAGACGTCTGCCACAACATACACCAGATTGCATGTGGATCCCAGAAACCTCTAGAGAGGGCCCGCGTTCAAAAATCAAAGTTCAATTTATTTTTTTTATTTTTTTTGTAAGTGCTGATAGATATAGGAGTATGTAACTAGTAGCATATGCTTTGAAGTGATAGTACTGATTTTAGGGTTTCAACGAGTTCAGGGTTTTAGGATGTCAAAGAGGCCCCGTGTTCAAAATAAAGTTGTATTGTTTTAGGGTTTAAGAGAGGTCCGATGCTCAAATCCATGGAGTACTGGTTTGGGGGTTTTAGAGCGGCCCCGTGTTCACATCAAAGTAGTACTTACCTTTTTCGAGTGGTACGTACCCTCTTCGACTGCCGCCGTGCCATCGTTCTCATCCTTCAAAACCACCCATGTTGAGCTGAGCGCGTTCATCCTACGTGTGGGCCCACGTATCATCGCAACTACCTAGTAGTATACATACATACCATTATACTATAGTACTAGTATAATTACATACATACTACGATCACAATTTATTTCACTACTTGGCAATATGAAGATGAACGTCGCGCCCACATGGAACACATAGGAGTCCATCATCGAATATAACAATAGTAGCTTCATTAGAAAATAATGAATACTTGACACCCACATTCAGCACGCCAAAGACATTCCAGGCGCATATAATGCCGTCCATGTGCCCACAACCACAATTACAAATGACAGTCCCGGTACATCCTCTCGCAACTAGTTCCTGTCGCACCCACATCCAGCACCCCGATGGCGTTCCACGCGCAAATGATGGCGTCCATGTACGCGTAGGAGACGAAGAAGCAGACGATGCCGTCCGGGACAACCTCGGCCATGCCCACCAGCAGGCGGCCGTAGTTGCGCACGACGCCGGGGTCATTGCGCATGTCGAACTTGGTGCTCACGGGGAGCTGGTCGCTGCGGGGTGGGGGAGTGGGGGGGGAGCGTGGGGTAAGAGAGAAGCACCGATTGCAGGTGTAACAGAAATGCGGGCGACATGAACCGAGGGAAGCAAGTACAGAACTGCCAAGGACCACAACAAACATGTCGAAATTGGTGCTCATGGGGAGCTGGTTGCTGCGGGTGGGAGGAATATGGGGGGGGGAAATGGGAGGGAAGCAAGTTACAAACCAACCAAGTACAAAACAATCCAGCTCTAGTACGGAACAAGTGGCACGAACACGCGGGGAGTAAGTAAATGACAACCACGTCGAGAACAGGCATGCAAAAGTTTTGTGCTCAAGGGGAGCTGGTAACGGCGGGGGACTCGAGGGAGTGGACACAAACATATGATGAGCGGGGCCATTAGGCGACACGAGGGAAGCAAGTACAGAACCACCGAGCACATGTACAACCGTGGCGGACAAGCGAGGGGGCTACACGAGGGAAGCAAGTACAGAACCACCGAGCACATGTACAACCGTGGCGGACAAGCGAGGGGGCGACACGAGGGAAGCAAGTACAGAACCACCGAGCACCAATACAACCGTGGCGGACAAGCGAGGGGGCGACACGAGGGAAGCAAGTACAGAACCACCGAGCACCAATACAACCGTGGCGGACAAGCGAGGGGGCGACACGAGGGAAGCAAGTACAGAACCACCGAGCACCAATACAACCGTGGCGGACAAGCGAGGGGGCGACACGAGGGAAGCAAGTACAGAACCACCGAGCACCAATACAACCGTGGCGGACAAGCGAGGGGGCGACACGAGGGAAGCAAGTACAGAACCACCGAGCACCAATACAACCGTGGCGGACAAGCGAGGGGGCGACACGAGGGAGGCACGTGCAAAACAGCCACGTTGCTGTGACACGTGCAGGGGGCAATGACATGATATTCAAGCGCGGGGGGGCGTGAGAGAGAGCACCTCAACAAGTTTGGCAGTGTCTAATTGGATTCAAAGCGTGTGGGCTGCACACATACCTCCCCCGGGCGACCACCATGGGGCAGATGCAGTCGCGCGTGAGCGTCATGGGCAGGCTCTGCTGGCTGACCGGGTGGAAGTTGAGCAGCCGGGGGTACAGCTCGATGGGGCTCAGGGTCCCTGAGGTGATGACAACCTGCCGGGCCACGACGCACACGAGGCCACACCCGTGGGTCCAAGGGGCAAGGGTTCAGCATCCGTTAACGTGCACAGTTTTTTTACTCACCAGCATCTCAATGGGGCAAGGCACGTGCAGGCTGCCGCGATGCGACGATTTAGGAGTGCCTCATGCACGTGGCAAGACAGAGGAGAAAAATATTTGGGAGTTTGGCATATGAGCAGCGTGGGTGAGGCAAAACTTTAGGACATACAGCGAGGCACCAGGTAAAGAACATTTCAAGACCGCGTGGGTGAGAAACAAGTTAAAGAGTATAGAGGTAGGTAGAGTCCTACAAACTGGGCTAGCGAGGTACAACCTTAAAGAATGTAGAGGTAGGTGGAGTCCCACAAACTGGGCTAGAGAGGTACAACCTTAAAGAATGTAGAGGTAGGTGGAGTCCCACAAACTGGGCTAGAGAGGTACAACCTTAAAGAATGTAGAGGTAGGTAGAGTCCCACACACTGGGCTAGAGAGGCACAACCTTAAAGTATGTAGAGGTAGGTAGAGTCCCACACACTGGGCTAGAGAGGCACAACCTTAAAGAATGTAGAGGTAGGTAGAGTCCCACAAACTGGGCTAGAGAGGTACAACCTTAAAGAATGTAGAGGTAGGTAGAGTCCCACAAACTGGGCTAGAGAGGTACAACCTTAAAGAATGTAGAGGTAGGTAGAGTCCCACAAACTGGGCTAGAGAGGTACAACCTTAAAGAATGTAGAGGTAGGTAGAGTCCCACAAACTGGGCTAGAGAGGCACAACCTTAAAGAATGTACAGGTAGGTAGAGTCCCACAAACTAAGCTAGAGAGGTACAACCTTAAAGAATGTAGAGGTAGGTAGAGTCCCACAAACTGGGCTAGAGAGGCACAACCTTAAAGAATGTAGAGGTAGGTAGAGTCCCACAAACTGGGCTAGAGAGGTACAACCTTAAAGAATGTAGAGGTAGAGTCCCACAAACTGGGCTAGAGAGGTACAACCTTAAAGAATGTAGAGGTAGGTAGAGTCCCACAAACTGGGCTAGATAGGCACAACCGTTGCGTACGTGGGCAGCAAGAAGGACGTGCGGCGAGGTACAGGTTTCAGAACACTCACAGTCTGGAAGCGGTCGAGGACTGGCTTGATGGCGATGGAGGCGTCGAGGCAGCTCAGCTGCGGGAGCGGCAGCAGTGTTGTCAACAGCATAAGCCAGCATTGGTTAGTAGCATTATAAGCACCGATGAGCAGCTTTGATTAGCAGGATTATTAGTAGCATGAATAATAGCAGGCACCTCCACATGCCGGCTGCATCATCATTGTTCTGTATGCCCGTCATGTTGATGTCACCTTCAGCTACAACATGGTTTCCAGCCAGTTTATATAAATAAATACATAGTTCCCATGGGTAGATCCTTGCTAATGGCCACATGACTATCTAACGCTGCGCACATTCACATAACGCCAAGGCCCAAGGTATGCCTTCCAAGGTCTTCTTGAGGCAGCGATGACGTCCGGTTGCCACCACCGTGCTGGTCACAGCTCTCAACGGGCAGCCGAAGCAGTGGGAAGCAAGATAAAAAGATTCCATGTGACAAGGGGCTGATGGTGGTGATAACAACAGCAACAACACATAAAAAAAGCAGTAGCAGTGGTGGTAGTAGTAGTAGTAGTAGTAGTAGTAGTAGTAGTAGTAGTAGTAGTAGTAGTAGTAGTAGTAGTAGTAGTAGTAGTAGTAGTAGTAGTAGTAGTAGTAGTAGCAGCAGCAGCAGCAGCAGTATAGTAGTAGTAGAAGTAGAAGTAGCAGTAGTAGTAGTAGTAGTAGTAGTAGTAGTAGTAGTAGTAGTAGTAGTAGTAGTAGTAGTAGTAGTAGTAGTAGTAGTAGTAGTAGTAGTAGTAGTAGTAGTAGTAGTAGTACTAGTACTAGTAGTAGTAGTAGTAGTAGCAGCAGCAGCAGTAGTGGTGGTAGTAGTGGTGGTAGTAGTGGTGGTAGTAGTGGTGGTGGTGGTGGTAGTTGTAATAATAATAATAATAACAATAATAATAATAATAACAACAACAACAACAATAATAATAATAATAAATAAACATTGATAATAAGCATGAGAACAAGATTCCCGGTAACTGCAAACCGCAGCCCCTATTTTGCGTTCAGACTTGCACCAGCAGAAAGCTAAGTGCTTTTACACCTTCAACCAATGCCAGCGTAGCCGTTTAGACAACTTCCCTTTCCCCGAAACATGGCCCACGGTCGAACGACGGAAAAAACAATCGCTGAACCCCCATAGACATAGTTTTTCATCGCAACATGGCTATGGATCGCAAAGGCCACACCACGGTTCTATCAAAGAGCACAAAAATTCTGCCACATACCATCGAGTGGATCCTGGTGTGCCCCCGCACCCTGCCAAGCAATCCGACTATCCCAGTGTTTCTCGAGAAGGCTGGCCGTGAACCACATGAGCCAAGCATCAGCAGCAGAGCCACAAAGCAGAAATAACTAACCAACACACCCAAGCCCAGAAAGGGCCTTGAACCGACTCCAGCTGCTAAGCCCCCTTCCACCTCACCCCCACCCCGACCCCCTCCCCCTGCCCGCCCCAGCCCCACCCCCAGGCAGGTAGCGCCCCCCCCCCCCCCCCCCCCCGGGCAGGTACCTGGAGGACTGGATCTGGCACGTGGGGCAGCCGCTCGTCATAGGGTTCGTAGATGATCGCGAAGCCCTTCATGTAGGTGCCCACCAGTGCGGCAAAGTCGCACACGAGCTGCCAGTCGAAGGACGCGAGGGCAACGGTGCACGAAGGCAACAACAGGATGTCAGGGAAGTCAGGGAGGCCCTCTGACTCAATTGACATACTACGATCCGTGGTATTGAGGCATGGCCACACACTGCTAGGTGTTGAGGCATGGCCACACACTGCTAGGTGTTGAGGCATGGCCACACACTGCTAGGTATTGAGGCATGGCCACACACTGCTAGGTATTGAGGCATGGCCACACACTGCTAGGTGTTGAGGCATGGCCACACACTGCTAGGTGTTGAGGCATGGCCACACACTGCTAGGTGTTGAGGCATGACTACATAGGTATTGAGGCATGACGTGTGGATGATCCAACCATATGGGAGCCGCAAGCTACCTCACAATGCCAAAGATAAGGACCCGCTGCTGCCATTAACTACTAGAAGGACGAGCAGGCGCCATATTGAAGCCTACGCAAGAAAAAGGACCAGCTGTGTGTCCTAAGTTAGTTACCCTGGACAGTCATGTTACGGCCTATTCACCCTAGACAGTCATATATGACAGCCTAATCAGCCTAGACCAGGCAACAAGGCGAACAACTATGACGTAAGTAGGATTCCAATACGCTGCGAATACGGACGCCAGCCCGAGGGCAGTGCCATTGCCTGCGTGCATTCAATGACATGCTAGCCGGGCGCTTCACCCAGGGCATCTCCACGATTCCCAAGGAGTGGACGTTCAGGCACATAAAGGGAGGAAGCACTTACCTGCCACGTTACGGGCATCAAAACAATAGTACCGCCACCCTTATTAATACCCTTACCGTATTATTACCCTTTGCATCACCATACAAATCACCCGCACCTTCAGGCCAGAGGATAATAAGACCAGCAATAGAGCATTAAAAAATACCATGCTATACCATCGACCTCCGTCATGCTACACGCCCATCAACCTCCATTTCCGCTGCATACAACAATACCCTCCAAACACCCTCCGGATGCCCTCCACTGGATGCCCTCCCCATGCCCTCACATTTCCCTACCACGACCTTCCTTCCCTCGTCCTTGGATGCCCTTCTAGTACCCTTTAGCATGGTTCTTGTTCATCGGGAAACAATAAGATACTCTTGACTCCTACTAGTATGCCCTCCCACTGTCGCATATATTAACCTTACTGCCCTGTCACTTTAACTCTATATACTGACATGTCAGATCTCTTCATCTCCCTCCATGATTTGCCCTATCACTGCCCCTAGTGCTGCCCCTTTCATTCCTCTCGATGGATAGGAACTCATATGTGTCCATTATCTCCTCTCATAACCCTCCTATTACCCTCCCACTACCACCCCCATGATCTCCTCTCATAACCCTCCTATTGCCCTCCCACTACCACCCCCATGATCTCCTCACATAACACTCCTATTGCCCTCCCACTACCACCCCCATGATCTCCTCACATAACCCTCCTCTTGCCCTCCCACTACCACCCCCATGATCTCCTCACATAACCCTCCTATTACCCTCCCAATGCCCCCTCCACCGCCCCCCCCCCCTGTCACCTCTAGGAACAAGAACTCATCCGTGTCTGCAATCTCCACTAACTACCCTTCTATTACCCGTCCACTGGTCCCCCTCCCTGTCACCTTTATGAACAAGAATTCGTCAGTGTCGGTGATCTCCAGCGTCAGCATTAGCGACTGCAGCCGGTCGTAGCAGAAGCGCAGCGTCTTGGCGTCGATGCCCGCCGTGTCGTTCAGCGACTGGAGGAAGGTGATTGGCGTCTCGATCTGCACCACCTTGGCCTGGAGCCGCGTCTTGAGGTACTCCACCAGGCGCCGCAGCAGCGCCACAAAGTGCTCCGCGCGACGGATGTTGCCCTGGAGTGCAAGCATGGGCGCACGTATTGTGGCGGGCGCGAGCATGGGCGCACGTATTGTGGCAGAAGCAAGCACACACACACACATGCGTGGCATGCGCAGTGCATGCACACACATGGCGTGTCAGGCCCGAGCACAACACGCACACATGGCGTAGCGGGCACAGGCATACACACATGTGGTGCGTGGGGAAAGCTTTCCCCTTTCAACTGCATCATGGATCAAGCGCTTGTGCTTGCGGCGTTCATCCTCCAGCACCGCTTCCTGTGCAGAGCCCTACAGTAATCTGCATACAACTTCATTCCTAGTGGTATGGGAGTATCTGCTTGCGACCGCCAACGTACCGGTATCCCCTATGTGATACAAGAGCCCTCAGTGTCCTTCAGTGTCCTATTGTATTGTATCGGCAAAGCCTCCTCGTAGTGAAGCCCTCACAAGTCTACAGCGTCCTATCGTATTGTATTGGCACGACCTCCTCATGAAGTATCCTACAGTGTCCTACAGTGTCCTACAGTGTCCTACAGTGTCCGACAGTGTCCGACAGTGTCCTACAGTGTCCTACAGTGTCCTACAGTGTCCTACAGTGTCCTACAGTGTCCTACAGTGTCCTACAGTGTCCTGCAGTATCGTACCGGCACGGCCTCCTTGACAATGTCGTCGGGCAGCACCGGATTGGACAGCCAGTCGCGCTCTGTTGGCAGCACGTGCACCGCGAGGCATCGCAGCGAGCATCACACAAGGACTCCAAAGGGAGCGCCGTCAAAGATAGTATAGACTTCAGGCATACGAGGCAACATCATACAAATATACAGAGAAGGGCGAGAAGAGCAGTGTCAAGTAAGTAAGTAAGTAAGGAAGTAAGGAAGTAAGTAAGGAAGTAAGTAAGTAAGTACGCACGTACGTACGTAAGTACGTAAGTACGTACGTAAGCAAGAAGGCCAAGAAAGCAACAGCAGCAGTGCACGGAAGCACACATATACAGGATAGATTCAGCAGGCTGGGTTGAGGAAGGTAGAGGCCAGGTCAGCTTGACCGTGTCTTGCTTCAAAACAACACAAGGCAGTGTCAGCGGTTGTCATGTACTTAGAGTCTGCCTTTGCAAGCATCGCTCGGTATAGGAACGCCCTCTGACAGACGACTGCATGTAATTAAGACTCGCACACAGCCGTCGTTGTTGTCAACCCAAGAATGCCTTGAGCCAGCACAGATGGTCATTACTGCATAAATAGACACTTTAACGTGGACTCACGGAAATGGAGTCGATATGACTGTCACTTAACTGGCGGCGGGGGCAGTTGATGGCAGGAGCACCACTCACTCTGGGGGCGCCTGCAGGCAGATGAATCCTGCCCAAGCAGCTGTCATGGCATGGGGACCTAAGAAAGCTCCAGCTCTAAGATTACGCTGGTGTGGCGAATTGCCAGAGACTTACCCACGACCCCACCCTGCGGCAAGTTCCCCTGGTTGATCAGGCCTTGCACCAGCCGGTTGTATTCTTGCTTCAACCGCTCCGCATCCGTCGCTTTTGACCTGGGCGGGGCAGCCGTGATATTAGAGGTCCCACCAAAGCTTCTTAAGGTTGCATCAAAGGCACGGCCGGCCCAACCATATGAATGAGTATGCATACGAATGGGTATTCGTTTGGCCTATGGTTACGCCCTTTGAAAAGGTGGCGGCAGAACACTTGCCCAACACGCTTACCAGGGAATTGTCAACTAATAGCCTCGACAGTTAACAACACAATGGACGTTCTAGGGATCCCGTCCATGGATCACTGCACTGTCACAACTGCAGCTGCAATAAGAGAGAGGACACTTGCACACAATATGGCAGCATATACTCCACATATGGTGGTATGTATGCTGCAAGCTGCCTTCAAACTCTAGCTGTGTCGGCAATTCGTGGATTCCTGCCCTTTACAACAGGCACTACATCTGGAAACCAGACTTGGTCACGACCGGCCACAGCTTCATCCAAGCTACATCGCAGCTAAATTCTAGTTGCATCCTAGCCACATCCTCGCCACATCCTAGCCACATCCTAGCTACATCCAGAGTTGCTAGACTAGCCCGTTCATCCAACCAGGCAACAAATCGCATGCCCACCGCTCGATGTGCGTGCTCAGGCGGGACAGGTTGCGGGTGGCACCGTCCAGGGTCTGCACCAGAAACAGTAGCATGAGGGAAGGGAGGGTGATGGATTATGATGCACAACCAGATTAATAAGCCGGAAAATAGAGGCAGGCTTCTTCTTGACAACGACGTGCAATATCCCTCCCTCCCTCCCTCCCTCCCTCCCTCCCTCCCTCCCTCCCTCCCTCCCTCCCTCCCTCCCTCCCTCCCTCCCTCCCTCCCTCCCTCCCTCCCTCCCTCCCTCCTCCCTCCCTCCCTCCTCCTCCCTCCTCCTCCTCCCTCCCTCCCTCCTCCCTCCCTCCCTCCCTCACTCCCTCCCTCCCTCCCTCCCTCCCTCCCTCCCTCCCTCCCTCCCTCCCTCCCTCCCACCCACCCTCCCACCCTCTTCTAAGCATCCTCACCAACTGACAACCCCATCAGTTCGGTTGGAATCCCCATACGGGCATTACCCTGGTCCTACGCCAACACGGCAGAGGTGTAACATGTTCCTGGAGGTGGGTAGGGTAGAAGCTCCTTGATAATGATCTACTCTGCAAGGTGTTACTGGAGGTGGGTAGGGTAGAAGCTCCTTGATAATGATCTACTCTGCAAGGTGTTACTGGAGGTGGGTAGGGCAGAAGCTCCTTGATAATGATATACTCTGCAAGGTGTTACTAGAGGTGGGTAGGGTAGAAGCTCCTTGATAATGATCTACTCTGCAAGGTGTTACTGGAGGTGGTTAGGGCAGAAGCTCCTTGATAATGATATACTCACTGAGGCATCACCCCTTTCTTCCATACCCAGTGCGCTATCGCCTCTATGGCCCATTCATGATGCAACACTGGCCCGATCGCCCCTACCTGCTGGCGGATATTCACGCTCAGCGCCTCGATGCAGACGTTGTCGATGTTGTGCGCCTCATCAAACACCACGATGCTCTCTGGCGCGCATGCAGCAGGGAGAGGGACATAGGACGTGAGTTGAGGGACATGAGATAGAGAGGGAAACAAATGTAACAGGAAATGGATGCAAAATGGGAAGGACATGAGTAAGACATGACTAGACCAGCATGGAGAGAGAGAGAGAGAGAGAGAGGAGAGAGGGGAGAGAGAGAGAGAGAGGGAGAGAGAGAGAGAGAGAGAGAGAGAGAGAGAGAGAGAGAGAGAGAGAGAGAGAGAGAGAGAGAGAGAGAGAGAGAGAGGAGAGAGAGAGAGAGAGAGGAGAGAGAGAGAGAGAGAGAGAGAGAGAGAGAGAGAGAGAGAGAGAGAGGGAGGAGAGAGAGAGAGAGAGGAGAGGGGGGAGAGGAGAGAGAGAGAGAGAGAGAGAGAGAGAGAGAGAGAGAGAGAGAGAGAGAGAGAGAGAGAGAGAGAGAGAGAGAGAGAGAGAGAGGGAGGGAGGGAGAGGGAGAGAGAGAGGGAGAGAGAGAGAGAGAGGGAGGGAGAGAGAGAGAAATAGGGCATTGATTAAGGGACACGACTGGATAGCCAAGAAAGAAATTAGTACAAAATATTCTATTTATATTCATAACGTCACTTCTATTACTATATTTCTATTTATATTCTATTTATAGTCGTAAATTCACTTCTAATACTGTATTTCTATTCGCAACAAGAGAGAAACGGAGCCCAAGGCAGACGCAGCCGCGAAACATGCTCATTCGACACGCGGTGAACGAGTACCATGCGCTCTGTGTGAAAAGAGGCGAGCACATCCACCATGCAAACCTCCACCGTCAGTGATCAGCAGCCTGTCAAGTCTCGACGAACAAGTGGACTGGCAGTCTGGAACACTCTACTTGTCGGGCACTGAACCACCCACTAGGGTGGCCACTAGGTTGAGTGCGGAGCCACCACATTCGTGCGTGCTGGGATACGGCCACCTACCTCGTTCCAAGTCCTTGGACACCATGCCCGCGACCTTGGGGTCCAGCAGGTACTGCGCGGTTGCAAGAAGAAGGCATCAGGACAGCGAAGCATCAGAACAGCAGAACAACAAGCATCAGACGAGCAGAACAAAAAGCATCGCCACATCAGAAGAGCGCCAGTGAGGAACCAAGGGTATGAGGAGTTAATTGTGTAGAAGCTGGTGCTCCATGCAAGGTGGTTGCGAGGCACAGGTGGGTGTGCGGCTCAGGACAACGAGCTGGACGCCGGGTGAGAACTAGTGCACAAAGATAGCACAGACCTCAGCAGCGGCAGTGCACTAAAGGCAGCACATGTTTCCCACCTAGGGTAGTCGGCTTAGTAGTACTATAATTAGAGACCAGCACTCGTATCATAGTGTACCCGCCTACTGGGCACTAGTATTGTCCCCTGCTTACCCACCAACTGCCCACGGCTTGTCCCTGCTTGCCCACGACCTGCCCATGGTTTGTGCCCTGCTTGCCCACTACCTGCCCACTGCTTGTCCAACACATAATGTATTAAGGTCCAATCTGCAAAGCCCTTACAGATATCTACATTCCACTTGCGAAGGTGGTCTACCCACCAGCCACAGTGCACGCACCTACCCAGCTGCCACAGTGCGAGCACCTACCCAGCTGCCACAGTGCACGCACCTACCCAGCTGCCACAGTGCGAGCACCTACCCAGCTGCTACAGTGCACGCACCTACCCAGCTGCTGCAGTGCACGCACCTACCTGACACAGTGAACATGCTCGTTTATAACATGCTGCCTTAGCACGCCCACCTGGTAATTGTACACGACAGCGAGCATGCTCATTTATAACATGCTACCCTAGCACGCCCACCTGGTAATTGTACACGACAGCGAGCATGCTCGTTTATAACATGCTGCCTAAGCACGCCCACCTGGTAATTGTACACGATGACATTGGCATAGGCAATCATGTGGCGCGCCAGGAAGTAAGGGCACCAGCCCTTCTGCCGGCCCATCACCTGCACGTCAAACAAACACGCGGGGGGCAAGGCAACCCAGATGAGGAAGAGGGGAGGCATGGGCAAGCACAGACACAAACAGTTACAGGAGACACAAGCGAATACAGGGCGCGCACTACATATAACACCTTGAGGTGCCAGGAAAAGTTACCAAAGCATATCCTTGCATCAACGACGTCAGGAGGAAAGACAACACGCGGTTACCAGAGTTTTACAGCCACATCATGCAACCGTGGCACAACCGCATCATGCAACTGTGTTTGGGAGACTGCAAGCAGCAAGCCAGTGAATTTATAAATGTGCTTCACACAAGTGTGGGCCTTGCATGCATGTGGGTCGTTGCAGACAAGTAGGCGTTGCATGCATGTGGCCGTAGCACACATGTAGCCCTCAATTTACTTCCAACCCTAGGGGAAACCTCTCATGCATCCAAAGGCTGCGCCCTGTGGGTCAGTTTGTTAGTCTGGGTGGTGATGGATGCAGATGCGCTCACATCAGGTTTTGATGACAACGTACCGACTAAACCCTAAACTGCAAGGTAAGGTACAATCATTGCGAGGGACCCTGTCCAAGCTGTTTGGACTCTAATCCATACCCAGCTTGTGCCATGCAAAACCGCTCCCTTCTCACCCGCAGGTCGTGCAGCGTGTAAATGCCCGGCGGCAGAAGCGCTTCGCCCGACTTCTTGTCGTACTCCTGCGTACAGATACCATAAGAAACGAGACGTGTCGACATTCGCAGAACGATCAGGTTGCGTGCCGATACGTCGGTGCTGACCGATGCAGCCCACGTTCCCCACGCCCTGAACTTGGCTCCACGCACCAGATGGCATCGCGGATTGAGCACGCCCAACTTCCCGGGCATCACATGATTGGCTCTGCAGAGGGGGGCACGCGTTTTCTTTTGTGGCCCACCCCATTTCCCACGCCAGCATGCCAGTGCACACCACCAGCGCCGCTCCTTACCTAGTAAAGAAAGCATGCCAGTCCGACATATCAAAAGAAAGCACAGCCAGTCCTACCCCATGAAAGAGGCCACCAGTCCTACCTCCTAAACAAGTACGCCATTTGTTCATGTTAAGGAGCACGGCAGTGTTAAGTATGAAAACAAGCACACGAGTCTTACCCAGTAGATAGAGCTCACGAGTCTTGCCCAGTAAATAGAGCAACCTGTCGCAACCAGTAAATAGAGCACACGAGTCTTACCCAGTAGATAGAGCACATGAGTCGTACCCAATAGATAAAGCACACGAGTCTTGCCCAGTAAATAGAGCAACCTGTGGCAACCAGTAAATAGAGCACACAAGTCTTGCCCAGTAGATAGAGCAACCTGTCGCAACCAGTAAATAGAGCACACGAGTCATGCCCAGTAAATAGAGCAACCTGTCCCACCCAGTAAATAGAGCAATCGGTTGCACCCAGTAAATAGAGCACACGAGTCTTACCCAGTGATTAGAATTAACACAATCTATACATGAAAAAGCACACGAGTCTTACCCAGTAAATAGAGCACATGAGTCGTACCCAATAGATAAAGCACACTAGTCTTGCCCAGTAGATAGAGCAACCTGTCGCAACCAGTAAAACAAGCACATGAGTCTTACCCAGTAAATAGAGCAACCTGTCGCACCCAGTAAATAGAGCAACCTGTCGCACCCAGTAAATAGAGCACACAAGTCTTACCCAGTAAATAGAGCACACCAGTCGTAGCTAATCAACAGAGCACACAGGTCCTGCCTCAACACAGAAAACACGGAGCACCGTTTCTCGTACCAGCAGCACACGGGTCCCACCAAGTCGAAGGAGAAAACCGGTCGTACCTCGTAAAAGGTGCATATTTTCTTTTTAAAATTTTGTTTCTTTCTTTCTTAGTTTGTTTTCTTATATCGACAACGGAGCATGTTCCCTTGCCTAGTAAAAGGAGCACCTTTTCTTTTGTTTGTTTGTTTTCTTATCTCGGAAAATGGAGCATGTTTCCCGTACCTCGTAAAACGAGCACGTCTCGATGTCCGGGTTGTCCTCGCCCGCCGCCGCGCGCACCCAGGGGGCGGTCATGGTGCGGCACTGGGCATCGACAGACTCGCGGGAACCTTCGGCGCTGACCTGCACGGGGGCCGAGGCGGGATTAGAAGAACAGGGTTAAGAGGCGAGCCGGTCACACGGGTCAGGAAAGCGAGTCGGAAGAGTCAGGCGAGGTGAACAACTTAAATTAATTTCCATTAAATTATAACGTGACTCCATTGGGAGATCATGTAGCACATATTCCTTGCTGGATGGAATAGTGCTTTTCATCGCATGGAGCTTGTCCTGCAGGCGAAGGACGCGAGCCTGCCGCCTGCTCTGGGTATTCCGGGATGATTGCGCAACGCAGAGGCGTAGATAATCTAGCATGCCTTTTGTACTGCGAATCTGACTGCTGAGAGCTGTGGTTCTAGCCCGAAATACCGGCACCACCATGTCTATCCCTCGACTAGGTCGAGGCATGGGGGTGAACAACTTGCGTGGGCAGTATCAGAGTAACATGGTGGACCACGATGGGGTAAAGGCGGTCACATGGACAGAGGCAACGCGGGGCCTTGGGAATTGCAGGAAAGAGATAATAGGATGACCAGATAATCAAATAATGAGATTATCAGATTATCAAACAATCGGATAATCAGATAATCAGATAATCAGACAATCAAATATTCAAATAATCAAATAATCAAATAATCAAATAATCAAATAATCAGATAACCAGATAATCAGATAACCAGATTATCAGATTATCACAATCCATTTCTGGCCTTGCCTTGCTTTGCATGCATCACCACAAAACATCAAATTTATTACAATATGTGTGCTAGCTCTATACGGTGGAATAACACAGACATGTCTACCAGATGGCAACACGGCCATCTGTATGCTAGGGTGAGCACACTATGTGAATGTGCAGGGCCAGCCCACAGCAGCTGTGCCCCTGCTCTACCCCTTTTGCCAGGGTGGGTGGGTGGGAGGCAAAAGAAACAACCTGCTTCCCTAGAATGGAAGCCCACCCTTTATAGCAACCACCTCTCCAGCCAACCCCTACCTGGGTGGCTGGGGTACGGGTGCCAGCACAAAAAATATTTTTTCTAAAATTATTTTTTCTTTTGGTGCTATACGGCGTTGCATTCTCCGCTCAGCAGGTTAGTCATAGATAAAATGAGCATAGCTCACCAAATCCATTTCTGGCCTTGCCTTGCTTTGCATGCATCACCACAAAACATCAAATTTATTACAATATGTGTGCTAGCTCTATACGGTGGAATAACACAGACATGTCTACCAGATGGCAACACGGCCATCTGTATGCTAGGGTGAGCACACTATGTGAATGTGCAGGGCCAGCCCACAGCAGCTGTGCCCCTGCTCTACCCACATCTCCTTACATGGCTAACAGCCGAAAATACGTAGGACATGCAAAAAAGAAAACTTAAACTACCTAGCTATGGGGGTACTTTGTCCCAACCCAGGTTCACCCTCGGGTTAGTTAAACCATTTCCCCCCTGACCTCCCACACAAGGGTGAGGTCAGTTGATAGCTAAAAGACGAGAGATAAAAACAGGAGGACGTCAAAACTCGACGCCACCGAAGTGGCGCCGGAAAGCCGCTGGGTCAAAACCCAGGGCCTGAGCCCAGAGGGCGGGTGGGATGTCGCGCCCCAGGAGGCTGCGGTGGAGGCCAATGTAGCGCGTGACCGAGAGGGCCGAAGCCCACCGGCCGCGCAGCTGGATGGCCTCCGGCGACTCGCCAGCGATGGCGTCGTGCGTCGCCCCCCCATGCCGGAGGCTGTGAAAAGAAAACATCCCTGGGATGCCCATGCGGGCCTGCACAGCCTCCCACTGCTGCCTAGCCTGGCTGTACGTTAAGCCCGAAAGAGGAGTGCATCCGGGGGCTGGCCAGCCGTCAGACGTCGCAGGAGCCACAAAGAAAGTGGATCCCGGACGAGGACGTGCTGGGCCGCCCCCTGCGCAGTTTTGGGGTTGCGCAGCACAAGGGCACCGACCATGGGCCCTGGCTCGAGAAGGGGGTGGCCGGGATGAGCCACATCCCGAACCCGCAGCCCTAGCGCCTCGCTAATGCGTAAATACTGCTGGAAAGCAATAATAATCAACGCACTCAAATGCACCTGTCGACGTGAAACTAGCAACAGGGCAGTGAAATAGCAAAGGCGCCAGGGCATAGGCGGAGGGCTGACAGCCGGAACAAGCCGCTGCCAACCTGCTAGCAGGCGGTCCGCCAGTACCCAATTCCGAACAATGTCGGGGTAGTACAGGTGCAGACAGGCCTTGGCATGCTGGCATAAGGTACGCCCCCGCCCGCCTCTGGCATGGTAGACAGCAGAAATCCACTCACAGAAAATGGCTTCCGCGTCAGCTGGGTCGACAGGGCCAGGTGGCGCCCACGCCACGTAGACAGCCGCCGCACGCCGGTACGCTGGCAAGGTAGACACAGGGTTGACTGTGCCCTCCAAAAGTGCCAAGTCCCGAGGGCGTCGCGCCCCCTCAGGCCCAGGGTTGGGATGCACGTCACCACACCGGGTCAAGTCAGGAATCCAAGCGCCACGCCGACTGGCCTTGTCAGCTGGGTTGTGGTCGGTAGCCACCCAGACCCAGTGGCTCTGCATGTCGCCAGCCAGTGACAGAGCGCAGTAGCGCCGAACCAGCTGGTTGAGCGGTAGGAAGACGACCGCCCTCTGACAAACGCCCCCACCACAGCACTGGAGTCTACGAGCCGGACGACTCGCTTACCTCGACACGCCTTGGTCCGGCACGACCACTCGACCCCCTGTGTCGCAGCAATCGCCTCCTTGACGTTGATGTGGTTAGGCTGCCCCCGCCACCGGTAGGACAGTGCCGTACGCCAGTGGCCACTATCCAGCAGGCTGTAGTCCCCCTCCTCCATGCGCTCCAGGTCCCAGTCCTCCCCAGACGTTAAAGCTGTCGTCCGCCACCCCCGCGCTTCGCGCCGGGTCGCCAGCCGGGCACAATCGGCCCCAGGCAGGTCCCTGTAGACCACCCCACCGCCGGAGCCGCTCGCATCACTTGCGACGACCCGGTCAGAAAGGGGCCGGGCCCTGGCCGCCCTCAAAAAGGGGGCCAGGTCGATCGCCGCCTGAAGCTCCTGGCGGGCCCCCGCAGGGAGGCGCCAGCGGCGCCCAGGCAGGGAGGCATTCATGGCTGCTAGCAGCCGGTACGTCTCAGACCACACCGAAAGCATGGGGCGGCACAGCAGATGCATCCACACCCACTTCCCAAGCACAGAACTAAGTTCGCGGTAGTATGTAAACCCGCGATCTAAGATTCTATGAGTAGCAGCGATAACTGCCACCACACGCTCAGGAACAGGCACCACGTCACCATCTCTTTGGTGAATGACCCCCACCGCCTGCACACCAGTCTGCTCTGCTGTCGCCCGTACCACCTTGTCAGACTTCTGCACCAGCCCAACAGCGGCGTAGGCAGCCTGAACACGATCTAGCTGCTGATTCACCCCATCCACCGACGCACAGTGGGTGAAATGGAGGTCATCGATCGTCACAGCATGCATACCTTCCAGATCCTGCCGAGATTCGAAGCACGGCGAGGGCGCCAAGGGCGCAGCAGGGTCCTCCTCCAGCCTCAGCCGGACGGTCTCCCCCGCCTCGTTGGCCTCCGCCACCAGGATCAGCGCGGACATGTTGATGCTCAGCCCACGACTAGCCTCCAACGGCGGCTTGGGGCCACAGCGGTACAACACAGACTGATGCACACACTGGGCCACGGCGACGGCCAGCTTGTTGCCCATTGGCCAGCACAACATCCACGGCCACACCTTCCGACGAGCCCCACTCAGGCCCACCAGATCCGACCACACCGGCATCCACGCACAGTACCGCCGCATCCAAACTGGCAGGCGGAGTCTGTTGTAGTACGAATCCAAATCTGATACGCCCCCAAAAACATCCTCCCCAGCGCGCGTGGGCAAATCGCAAATCACGCCAAGGTGTGGTAAAAAAGCGGGCATAGGATCTGGTAGTGGCATGTTGCCACGCCGGTTGTCCACAATCAGCCGTATACGGCCGTCGGGCTTTCCGACCCCAAAAGTACCGTTCACCATAGGCGGCTCCTCCTCAAAAAATCCACCCAAAATCCCCCTCTCCACACACACCGTGCAAACCCGCGCGAACTCCTCCATGCTACACCCCCGCGAGATCCGCATCGACTTCTGCAAGATCCGCTCTGCTGGGCTCAGCGTCCGTACCATCCTACTCTCATCATTCAAAATTGCTCCCCAAGAGGGGGGTAGTAAGTTCAGCACATCCACTTGGCCACCTTCCCCCGGACCAGGCAAGCCAAGCGTGCGGCCACTAACGGTTCGTAAGGGGCTCCTTCAGCATATTCACCCCCATCCACTACAGATCCTGCCATTGCCGCTACGGAACCACCGTTCCGGCGGACAAAGGACCTGCAAGCATCATCGATCCCATCTAGGGCCGCCTGCTGCAGAGGCCCGGGCACACGGGCTGAATCTACAGCAGGCGGGTCTCGCCCCCCCCCCCCATCCAGTTTAACGCCCTAACCGTCTGACAGGCTAGTGTGCGAGCATTAAAAGCCCGACTCATCCTATCGCGCCTACGGCCTGAGCGTACCTGCTGCCACCAGTCACGAGGTGGCAGGGGTGCTGGAAGAGGTAGTGGAAGAAGGCACCGCTCCCTCACTTGTTGTTGTTGGACGGGCCGCCCTGCCCCTTCTTGCCGGGACCCTGCTCCAGCTTGTGCTGCAGCTTCCCCATGCTCATCGCCGCCCGCACCGCCGGAGACGCCAGCATTGCTCCACCCTCCTGGAATGGCAGCATTGCCGACGGAGTCCCCTTCCAACCCGTCGACCCCACATCCACCAGCTGGCATGCCGTGATCAGCTTTGCCAGGTACTCGGCTGCTGCCAGCTCCAGAATTACTTCGGAGCGTGGCGTGGCCCAGTAGCCAAATTCTGTCACCATCGTGTCCAGAATTCCTGCCATCTGCAGGAGCAGCATCCGCCTCTCCCCGCTGGCTGAGCTGCCGTGCATCGTCAGCATTAACGATGCACGGATGGACTTCCCCCCCACGCTCTCGCGTAGTCCAGCATCCCGGCAGCACCGCCTCCAGCATGTTGCTCACCAGGACCGGCACTGCATGCCCGCTCAGCGCCACCCCCTTCGTGCGCGCCAGCCTGCCAGCAGTCGCCGCTGCGGCTGGGCTTGCAGCTGCTGGAGTCTTTGCCTGGTCCAGCAGCTTCGACATGGCCGATATCAGGTCGCCAATATCTCCGCCAGTGCGGGCGTTGCCCGGCGGGATGGAAGCCCTCCGCTGGCGTTGCATAGCCCGTCTCGGTCCCCAGCAGCCGACCTATGTTCGGTCAGGTCCGCCACATCCTGGTCGATCGCCCCAGGGCGCCATCCTCCTCGCCAGCGCCCGTCCACCATGCCCCGCCCCTCCGCTTCCACCTGCCGAAGGGGGAACACCCCCAGTTCCCACCCACCTGCTGACACTGGTGGATCCGGCTCTGCAATAGCCTCCCCCAGTTGCGCTGCTAGCACATCGGCCAGGGCCTCCTCCCCATCCCAGTCGCTGACAAACCCCCTTTCTCCACACGTCCATGACGTTCTTGGCACGCCCCGGATTGAGCTTCTGGATCCGCTCTAGCCAAGCCCCTCCCCTAGGATCTTCTGGACCGCAGTGCGGCCTCCTTTGGGGTGCATCCCTCCTGGCTTCTTGCTTGAGTTTGCTATGAAATTCCGTCTGGGGCTGTCACTGAGGTCATGGTGGGTTATAATGCTTGATGTGTTATATTGCGTTTTTTTTTTGTGATGTGGTCACTTGAGGTTCTCAGGCAAAAGAAACAACCTGCTTCCCTAGAATGGAAGCCCACCTTTAATAGCAACCACCTGTCCAGCCAACCCCTACCTGGGTGGCTGGGGTACGGGTGCCAGCACAAAAAATATTTTTTCTAAAATTATTTTTTCTTTTGGTGCTATACGGCGTTGCATTCTCCGCTCAGCAGGTTAGTCATAGATAAAATGAGCATAGCTCACCAATTATCAGGGAAAGAGCGTGGCCTCATACCCTTACATGCTGACATTGGCATCGCCAGGTCACCGTATCAAGCACAGTCACTATAACTCCTTGCAAAAACCCATTTTACTGTCCTTACCAATCTGCAAAGTGGACCTCTCTTCTCCGCCCCCCACCCCCCAGCCCCACCCTTCACATTCGATACTGTGCAGTGACATGAGATGACCGTTGGAAAATCTCAACCCGGGTTGACTGCTGTAAAGCCAACAGTCGAGCAAGCAGCTGCCAGGCTATGACAAGTGGGGGGGGGCCGCACCCTCACGCTTTTTTTTTTTTTTTGCGCCCCAATGGGTACATGCATGTGGCCTCCTCATCTCCATCAAATACGCGCTTAGCTCACGAGCATCACAGGTGTGCGGGGACTGCTCCCTCTCGCCTGCGCACCCACGTGTGCATGGACATGTTCTACCACTCATCTTCATCGAATAGGAGCTGATCTCCTAAGCATCACAGGTGTGTGGGGACTGCAGCCTATAGCCTGCGCACCCGCGGGTGGATGCACATGTTCTACCACTCATCTTCATCGAATAGGGAGCTGAACTCCTAAGCATCACAGGTGTGTGGGGACTGCAGCCTCTAGCCTGCGCACCCGCGGGTGGATGCACATGTTCTTCCGCGAGCTGAGCCCAAGCGCCAGGATCTGCGCCTGCTTGCCAGCCTGCTTCTCGATGTAGGCCTGCAGCTGACGCAGCTCCGCAAGCACCTGCAGGGGGCCGGGGGGCAGGGGGATAGGTGGGTGGGTGTGGGCGAGGGGATAGGTGGGTGGGTGTGGGCGAGGGGATAGGTGGGTGGGTGTGGGCGAGGGGTTAAGTGGGTGGGTGTGGGCGAGGGGATAGGTGGGTGGGTGTGGGCGAGGGGTAGGTGGGTGGGTGTGGGCGAGGGGGTAGGTGGGTAGGTGTGGGCGAGGGGATAGGTGGGTGGGTGTGGGCGAGGGGGTAGGTGGGTGGGTGTGGGCGAGGGGGTAGGTGGGTGGGTGTGGGCGAGGGGGTAGGTGGGTGTTGCTGGGCGGGTGGGGGGCACGAGAGGCCGGGGGGGACACGGGGGAGGCAAGGGGGAGGGGGGGGGGGGGGCAGGGAGGGACAAGGGAACGTGAGGGCGATGGACGGTGCCGACACAGTTGTGCGCAAACAATCTGTGCCTGCAATATTTCATGCCCTGTCTTTGCACGCCAGGTCCTTGCCCTGGGCCAAAAACGTACGAGCTTATTGCACGGGCATGAAGAAAGGTCTTAGTGTCAGCAACATGCTTCCAATGGAAGGGCAAGGCACATGACCATAGGCTGGCACACGCCACCGTACGTTATCACCGTCACAGTACCTTGTCATCACTTGGAACGTGCCAGCCGGCCAGCCTCATCACCAGCAGTGGTTCAGTCGTACAATCGGTACACCATAGGCGTGCTCCAGGTATAGACAGGACCAACTTCACAGGCCATACGTCTCCACTGGAGCACCTAGCTCCTGTACGGTCATCCAACACCAGCGATGTGCGGTTGCTAATGGTAGCTGATAAGTGCATGAATGTCACGATGTTTTTGAGCTTCGTGGGCCACACATGTGGGCCTGATCACAATCCAACAACGACAATCGCCAGTGCGTGCCCTCCCCCTAGGCTTTGAGAGGGCAACCCCTCGTTCCCTATAGGGGGACAGATTGGATTCTCTAGTTCATTGCCCCCCACAACACACACTCACACGAACCCTCCCAACCACCCCCCCAATTCCCACCCCCCCACTCCACCCCCACCCACCACCCACCCACCACCCACCCACCCACCCACCCACCCACCCACCCACCCACCCACCCACCCACCCACCCACCCACCCACCCACCCACCCACCCACCCACCCACCCACCCACCCACCCACCCACCCACCCACCCACCCACCCACCCACCCACCCACCCACCCACCCACCCACCCACCACCCACCCACCACCCACCTACCCACCCACCCACCACCCACCCACCCACCCACCCCACCCGCCCGCCCGCCCGCCTGCCCGCCTGCCCACCCGCCCGCCCGCCCGCCCGCCTGCCCGCCCGCCTGCCCGCCCGCCCACCCGCCCCCACCAAATAACCCCAATCTCCTTCCCACCTTCTCCATCTCGGGCACCGTGCGCGTGCAGTATATGAGCTTGCCGGTCTCAGGGTGCGCCAGCTGGTACGACGTCACAAGCGACAGAACCGTGATTGTCTTGCCCGTGCCCGTGGGCATCTCCAGCAATGCATGGCCCTGGACAAGACAAGTGACTGGTACAAATGAGTTAATTACTAGGGACGCGTGGCACTGGACAGTGCAGTATGGCAATTGGAAGAAATGTATCCATGCAATAGGGGGTGTACTAGGGGCGCGTGGCACTGGACAAGGCAGTATGGCGATTGGAAGAAATGTATCCATGCAATAGGGGGTGTACTAGGGGCGCGTGGCACTGGACAAGGCAGTATGGCGATTGGAAGAAATGTATCCATGCAATAGGGGTTGTACTAGGGGCGCGTGGCACTGGACAAGGCAGTATGGCGATCGGAAGAAATGTATCCATGCAATAGGGGGTGTACTAGGGACGCGTGGCACTGGACAAGGCAGTATGGCGATTGGAAGAAATGTATCCATGCAATAGGGGGTGTACTAGGGGCGCGTGGCACTGGACAAGGCAGTATGGCGATCGGAAGAAATGTATCCATGCAATAGGGGGTGTACTAGGGGCGCGTGGCACTGGACAGGACCGCAATCAGGGCAAATGAATGTATTAGGAATGTAGGGCCCTAGACCCGGCAGCACAGCGATTGGGACATACATTGTATGGACATACATTGTGTGGCTCCAAACAGGAGAGGTAATCGGGACAAGAACATTCTCCTTGGCGAATGAGCTGGCCATGGGCCCAGAAAATAAAGGAAAAAGCTGCTTGTCATTGACAAATAGTTAGCCCTGAGCCAAGCAAATAAAGGAAAACCTGCTTGTCATTGACAAATGGTTAGCCCTGAGCCAAGCAAACAAAGGAAAAACCTGCTTGTCATTGATAAATTGTTAGCCCTGAGCCGAGCAGCCAGCCAGGAAAAGCCAGTTGCTCCTTCGATTGATTGTTGTGAGCCCGCCCCCACAAAGGGTGCAGGTACCAACAAATGTTTCGAATGGAAACCCAAAGCAGTACTTAACATGCACTTGACAACAGGCACTTGATCACTTTTTCATGTGAGTTTTTATTAACTTTTGAATGCGTAGCCCTGAGCAAAAGCGGCTGATGATGATGCCATTCTCGACAAAGATGGGTGGACAGCCTCCCGCCCCCAAGGGTAGCGATGGCAACTTAATTTATGAGGAGATGAATGAATCCCACTCCGCACCAGTCGTGACCTTGTTATGGTCACGTGCGGAGAATACTTCCAGAACGTTCAATCTTACAGAGAAAACGCACCATTCAACACATCCAGCGGGGACTAGTGCATTGTGTACGTAACCACTGTCCCTTGACAGGTACAGGATTCACAGCTCCGATACAGTGATTTGCGTCACTGATGCATGATGAAGCAAAATAAAATCGATGACTGGCAGACTAGAAGCCACGATTTGACTGACTTGTTCTCATCACAGCACAGCAAAGCATTCACATATCAGGTAGAATAGGCAAAAGCCCAATTTGGATCATAACAAAATAACATAGCTTCCTTTGCAGCCAATCGTCAACCATTACAATCAGCTGTTCGGGAGACAATCGGCACAGGCAAGGATGACGCACCTTGGCGTCGATGGTGCGCTTCAGCTCGACCATGTATCGGTACTGTTCTGGGTACATATACTCGTACGGGAAGTACACGGTGAGGCCTTCTACTTTTACCCTGCGCATGCAGCATGCACACAGGAGCCAGCAGGACTGTTGTTAGGCGTCATAACGAAGGACCAAGCGCCTTTCATGAAACAGCAACGATTATTTCCGCAATGAGCGATCGATTTAGTAAATGCGATTCTTACTGATATATATGTAATTTATCATTCTCAGTGAATATATATACATACTGTCGTCAGCAGCATGCGGCGCCATCAGCTAGACTCACTTCATTTTGATGTAATCAGCCCCTGCAATATCCTTCTTTTAATTCTGGAAAAGGGGTGTCCTGCCGGAACAGCACGAGAATATGATTGTGCGTATTCTCAACGATGCCCCGACGCAGCAGGGAAGGCGGATGCTCGGGATAGACAATACATGGCCGTGGACAGGGGTACTGGTACACTTCATACGATGACATGCTTCCAAGTTGCACACCAGCAAAACATTTTCCATAACCCTACTAACACCTGATTGTCTGTGCACAATGGTGCTGCCGCCACGACTAACAGTTATTAGCCTCCATGTACACCGTTTTCAAGCCGTGACTATTTGCACTGAGGCGCTGACGCTATCTAATCGCCAGCGCATCTGTCATCAGTTGTGTGATTCCTGTAATATTAACGTTACACACCAGTTTAATGCGCCATAACCTCACCAATTATCTCCAACTCCCCCCGACGCACAGCACCAGTGTAGCGACTGAAAGGGATTTCTGGCGAAGTGCCACTTCTGAAATTTGATGGCAGCAGTCACGCCTCAAGGCCTCTTATGCTGTCGCCTATAAGCCAATATTTGCTGATGAATCTAGAGATGGATTTAGATTTATCTAACAGGACTGGGATTCATGAGATTTATCTAACAGTACTTCATGTGGTGGCTCCATGCAATCGCGGATGGCGCGTATCTCGTTCTGTCAGTCGTGGCAACGTGGGGATGACACGTGGGAACGACACGTGGGAATTGGCGACAAGCAAGGGAACTCTTCAGGGTACGGGTTCAGGGTAATAAGGGTGGCCGCAACCTCAACGTGAAGGTGGGAGTACTGACCTGGGCAAGCACTTGGAACAGCCATTGGAACCTGGTTGGAGCAGGGTCGGGGGTCTCGGCCTCCCGGGGACTACATGGAATGGGGCTGTGATTTTGCCGTTGCAACTTGCATGCGCCCAGCGCATTTTTCATTAAGGTCCGATTACGATACGTTGCCTGGCGCTGCTAGATATGCCTCCCTATTTTTGGATGGTTGATAAGTCATGTGTTGATGGACAGTCATCGACGCCCCTGCTGTCCTGCAGCCACCGTCGCTACTTTTGCCCATGACAACAGTTGATAATTAAAATATTTGAGCAGGTGGTGCGTAAAAACTAGCCATGCTCGATCCCATAGAGGCTTGCTAATAAATAATCGCCGTTTGTTGAAGTCGTTCGCACGCATTACTTGGCACCTTTTTCCGCCTGCGAGTTGCTGCCATGGGGTGCACGAGTTCCAAGCCGGGGGACATGGTGATGTCCCCGATTATCAATAAGCCTAAGGATGAAACCTTCTCATCCGCCTCCGATGCTGCGACGTCTTCGATTTCCAAGGCAAGCCGCGACGCTCAGCTGAAGCTTATCGAGCGCGTCAAACTGGAATTTCCAGACAATATCATGGCACAGGTGTTCGACCGCGCCTATTACAACAGTCTTCCTGACGAGCTTCAAACCCGGCTACTCCAGTGCTGCAAGAGCGGCATTGAAAATCCTGATTCCAATATGGGCTGCTACGCAATGCATCCCGACGACTACGATGTGCTCAAGCCGTTCTTCAGCAAGGCGCTGTCCAAGTACCACAAGGTGTCGGAAAACGCCAAGCATGTTAATGACTGGAACCTGCAGGGTGTCGCTGGTCTGCCTGACGATGGCATTCTCGACCTGAGCAAGCTTGGTTTACCGGCCCTTTCTATGCGTGTGCGGACAGGCCGCAACCTCAAAGCTTTCCCGCTTCCAGGGGCCATGACGAGGCAGGATCGGTGCGATTTGGAGAATGCCATGGTGAAGGCATTCGACAAGCTGATCGCTATGCCCGAGTACGGCGGCAAGTACATCTCCATCACACCGGGGCACCCCAACTTTGTGTCCAAGGAGGTTTACCAGAAGTACGTCGATGACCACATCATGTTCAAGGACATGTCGGCGGACCCCTACCTGCTGTCGGCGGGCATTGCGCAGGACTGGCCGTACGGTCGCGGCTGCTATGTGTCGGAGGACAAGGGCTTCATAGTGTGGGTGGGAGAGGAGGACCACCTGCGCATCATGTGCATGAAGAAGGGCACGGTCCTGAACGAGGTGTTTGACCGCCTGAAGGCAGTCCTGGACTTGGCAGAGACACTGCCGGGTTGCGAGTTCGCCTACTCGCCCGACTACGGCGTCGTGACCTCGTGCCCGACCAACCTCGGCACTGGTATGCGCGCCAGCGTGCACATTCCCCTGCCCAACCTGACCAGCGACGGCACGGACAAGAAGGCCAAGGGGATTGCCAAGCCGCTGGGGCTGTCGGTGCGTGGTCTGGGTGGTGAGCACACGCCCATCGGCAAGGACGGCACGGTGGACATCTCCCCGAGCGCCCGCTTTGTGATCAAGGAGGCGGAGATCATCACGGCTCTGTACAAGGGCCTGCGGCTGCTCAAGGAGGAGGAGGACAAGGCTGGACAGCCTGGTGGTGGGGCCGCTGCCGGGGGTGACAAGGTGCAGAAGATTCTGGCGATCAAGACGAGCCACCCTGACAACATAATGGCCCAGACCTTCAGCGTCGACTACTACAACAGCCTCAGCGACGAGCTCAAGGCGCGGCTGCTGCAGTGCTGCAACAGCGGCATCGACAACCCCGACTCCTCCATGGGCTGCTATGCCATGCGCCCCGATGACTACGATGTGCTGAAGCCCTTCTTCAGCAAGGCGCTGGCCAAGTACCACAGGGTGGCGGAGGACGCCAAGCACGTCAATGACTGGAACCTGCAGGGTGTCGCAGGGCTGCCGGCGGATGGTGTGCTGGACCTGGGCAAGCTGGGCCTCCCTGCGCTGTCCATGCGTGTGCGCACCGGGCGCAACCTCAAGGCGTACCCCCTTCCAGGGGCCATGACCAAGGAGGACCGCTGCAGCATGGAGAACGTGATGGCGGCGGCATTCGCCAAGCTGATCGCCATGCCCGAGTACGGCGGCAAGTACATCTCCATCACACCAGACCACCCTAACTTTGTGTCCAAGGAGGTCTACCAGCAGTACGTCGATGACCACATCATGTTCAAGGACATGTCAGCGGACCCCTACCTGCTGTCGGCGGGCATTGCGCAGGACTGGCCGTACGGCCGCGGCTGCTATGTGTCGGAGGACAAGGGCTTCATCATCTGGGTGGGAGAGGAGGACCATCTTCGCATCATGTGCATGAAGAAGGGCACGGTCCTGAACGAGGTGTTTGACCGCCTCAAGAAGGCCATCGATGTGGTGGAGTCGCTGCCGGGCTGTGAGTTCGCCTACTCGCCCGACTACGGCGTCGTGACCTCGTGCCCGACCAACCTGGGTACCGCCATGCGCGCCAGCGTGCACATCCCCCTGCCCAACCTGACCAGCGACGGCACGGACAAGAAGGCCAAGGCGATTGCCAAGCCGCTGGGGCTGTCGGTGCGTGGTCTGGGTGGTGAGCACACGCCCATCGGCAAGGACGGCACGGTGGACATCTCCCCGAGCGCCCGCTTTGTGATCAAGGAGGCGGAGATCATCACGGCTCTGTACAAGGGCCTGCGGCTGCTCAAGGAGGAGGAGGACAAGGCTGGGCAGCCTGGTGGTGGGGCCGCTGCCGGGGGTGACAAGGTGCAGAAGATTCTGGCGATCAAGACGAGCCACCCTGACAACATAATGGCCCAGACCTTCAGCGTCGACTACTACAACAGCCTCAGCGACGAGCTCAAGGCGCGGCTGCTGCAGTGCTGCAACAGCGGCATCGACAACCCCGACTCCTCCATGGGCTGCTATGCCATGCGCCCCGATGACTACGATGTGCTGAAGCCCTTCTTCAGCAAGGCGCTGGCCAAGTACCACAGGGTGGCGGAGGACGCCAAGCACGTCAATGACTGGAACCTGCAGGGTGTCGCAGGGCTGCCGGCGGATGGTGTGCTGGACCTGGGCAAGCTGGGCCTCCCTGCGCTGTCCATGCGTGTGCGCACCGGGCGCAACCTCAAGGCGTACCCCCTTCCAGGGGCCATGACCAAGGAGGACCGCTGCAGCATGGAGAACGTGATGGCAGCTGCATTTGCCAAGCTGATCGCCATGCCCGAGTACGGCGGCAAGTACATCTCCATCACACCGGGGCACCCCAACTTTGTGTCCAAGGAGGTCTACCAGCAGTACGTCGATGACCACATCATGTTCAAGGACATGTCAGCGGACCCCTACCTGTTGTCGGCGGGCATTGCGCAGGACTGGCCGTACGGCCGCGGCTGCTATGTGTCGGAGGACAAGGGCTTCATCATTTGGGTGGGAGAGGAGGACCATCTTCGCATCATGTGCATGAAGAAGGGCACGGTCCTGAACGAGGTGTTTGACCGCCTCAAGAAGGCCATCGATGTGGTGGAGTCGCTGCCGGGCTGTGAGTTCGCCTACTCGCCCGACTACGGCGTCGTGACCTCGTGCCCGACCAACCTGGGTACCGCCATGCGCGCCAGCGTGCACATCCCCCTACCCAACCTGACCAGCGACGGCACGGACAAGAAGGCCAAGGCGATTGCCAAGCCGCTGGGGCTGTCGGTGCGTGGTCTGGGTGGTGAGCACACGCCCATCGGCAAGGACGGCACGGTGGACATCTCCCCGAGCGCCCGCTTTGTGATCAAGGAGGCGGAGATCATCACGGCTCTGTACAAGGGCCTGCGGCTGCTCAAGGAGGAGGAGGACAAGGCTGGACAGCCTGGTGGTGGGGCCGCTGCCGGGGGTGACAAGGTGCAGAAGATTCTGGCGATCAAGACGAGCCACCCTGACAACATAATGGCCCAGACCTTCAGCGTCGACTACTACAACAGCCTCAGCGACGAGCTCAAGGCGCGGCTGCTGCAGTGCTGCAACAGCGGCATCGACAACCCCGACTCCTCCATGGGCTGCTATGCCATGCGCCCCGATGACTACGATGTGCTGAAGCCCTTCTTCAGCAAGGCGCTGGCCAAGTACCACAGGGTGGCGGAGGACGCCAAGCACGTCAATGACTGGAACCTGCAGGGTGTCGCAGGGCTGCCGGCGGATGGTGTGCTGGACCTGGGCAAGCTGGGCCTCCCTGCGCTGTCCATGCGTGTGCGCACCGGGCGCAACCTCAAGGCGTACCCCCTTCCAGGGGCCATGACCAAGGAGGACCGCTGCAGCATGGAGAACGTGATGGCAGCTGCATTTGCCAAGCTGATCGCCATGCCCGAGTACGGCGGCAAGTACATCTCCATCACACCAGACCACCCTAACTTTGTGTCCAAGGAGGTCTACCAGCAGTACGTGGACGACCACATCATGTTCAAGGACATGTCAGCGGACCCCTACCTGCTGTCGGCGGGCATTGCGCAGGACTGGCCGTACGGCCGCGGCTGCTATGTGTCGGAGGACAAGGGCTTCATCATTTGGGTGGGAGAGGAGGATCACCTGCGCATCATGTGCATGAAGAAGGGCACGGTCCTGAACGAGGTGTTTGACCGCCTCAAGAAGGCCATCGATGTGGTGGAGTCGCTGCCGGGCTGTGAGTTCGCCTACTCGCCCGACTACGGCGTCGTGACCTCGTGCCCGACCAACCTGGGTACCGCCATGCGCGCCAGCGTGCACATCCCCCTACCCAACCTGACCAGCGACGGCACGGACAAGAAGGCCAAGGCGATTGCCAAGCCGCTGGGGCTGTCGGTGCGTGGTCTGGGTGGTGAGCACACGCCCATCGGCAAGGACGGCACGGTGGACATCTCCCCGAGCGCCCGCTTTGTGATCAAGGAGGCGGAGATCATCACGGCTCTGTACAAGGGCCTGCGGCTGCTCAAGGAGGCTGAGGATGCGGCGGTTCCAGAGCCTGTGCCAGCGTAGGTCTCAACGCTATATTTCATGAATCAGCTTAAGGGCACCTCAGCCTCGAAAGATGTAGCAGTCGGTACTTGTAATTGCTGTCCAAGTACATAGTAGTATGCATTTACCTTCATAGACATGAAATTCCCTAACTATCTATTTACCGGCTACCGCTGCACTGTCTTTTGCCCCCTACCAGCCATTTAGTTGCATCACTTCATTTCACAGTAAGTAATTTTATCTAGAAAACCATAATAGTTTTAAATTTCAGTCAAATGAGTCACCTTTGTTTTGCTGAAGCAACTTGTGACACACGAATTTAGCTAACCTCCTTGATAAAATCCTGTTTGTTTTAACCCGTGTTTTTTTACAACGCGATACATCGCGTTGTAGGGTTAGAACGCGATGTATCGCGTTGTAATCTGACACGTGGCAAACCTATTAAACATGCGATTTTTGGTCTGAAACTTTCAAGATAGGTCAGAAACATCTCATAGAATTCAAGAAAAAATCCTGGTATTTTTGGTATTTTTTTTGTGACAGCTGCAAACAAATATGTACCACTGAAATCAGGCATTTTCGCGGGACGAAGGTGAAGACGACGGCGATGGCGGCAGGTAGATCTCGCCAGTTTTCGCGCGAATTTCAGTGGCTGTTGGGTGGCACGACCATGATGATGCGTTCAAAAGTTGATAATTAGGTTTCTACGAGTTTGTTGAGGTACTGGGGCAAAGGAATTAATTAATTAATTAATTAATAGACACGTGACTGCGTCACGTGAGCATAAGTCCTCAGTGGGAGGGGAACATGGGATGGAATGGATGGTATAAGCTATCTAGGTCCTAGTTACAGGGGTGTGGGCACCGCGGCCCGAATCGCTATGAATGCCATACTTGGTCACACGCGGAGCCCCCACAGGCTTGGGGGTGGTCTCCTTCATCACTACTTGCCATCTATCCTTGCGCACCATCTGCCTCCATATTACAGACAAACCAGGAGGCTGCCCGGGGGTGAGCCCGTCACGTCTAGTGTAGCACATGTCCATGCCGAGTCTATCACGAAAAGTCCACGGGTGGCGGCCCTGCCGCGCGCGGCCGGGGGCACGCCAGGTGAGGACATATCGCCCAGGCTGGGCGGGCTTGGTGCCAGCTAGTCTATCTGATGTATCTACCTGATCTGTGCGGGCCAGGTGCCCGGCTAGGCCCAGGCGCCTGTGCCTAATAATGTGGGAAACATAGGGCAAATCAGCGTACAAATCCTCATTACTAATGTGCAAACCAAAGGGGATGTTAAGGGCCTTGCGCAGCATCTTGGTGACGGCGCCGTCGAGTCGTTGCTCCAGCTCCTGCATCAGTGTCCACGTCTCGGCGCCGTAGGTCAGGATCGTCAGAATGACGACCTTGAAGAGGTCACGCTTGACGATCCGGGGTAGGGCGGGGTTGCTCCACCAGCGGCGGTGGTCATGGAGGTGCGCCCACGCCATGCCGATCCGTGTCGTCATGTCGTCCTCGCAGTCAGGAAGCCAACTGCCGAGCAGCTTGAAGCGGCCTGAAGTAGGGTAGTTGACCTCGGCATCGTCTAAGAGGCGGAGTGTGGGTGGGGGCCCTGCCATGCCGAGGGCCAGGGCCTCCGTTTTGGGGCTGATTTCTAGACCAACCGCCCGAGCCTCGAGCGCCAGGCAGTCCAGCCAAAGTTGGGCAGACTCCGGCTTCTCGATGAGCGTGATGTCGTCGGCATAAATGAGGTCAGCTAGTAAATTCTGCTTGTTAGTCGGCCCCCCTTCCCCAAGCTCGTTCGTGATCGCTAGGCCAGGGGCACGGCCTGCAATGCTAGCAAAGCGAGCACGTGCCTGGCGCATAACATAATCCACTACAAAGGATACGCAAAGGAAACGTAGTTTTTTCCAGTTTCTCACCCAACTTTCATGCGGAAACCCTGGAAACTGGCATACATATTATTACGTCAAGACTCGGGTCTGCTGCGGCACCATGCTTGGTATTTCCATGGTGTTTCGACTTCTTAACACATGTTTATTCATTCCGAACGTCCGGACTCTCGGCTAAACCGAGAATTGTGCAGACTTTTATTGGGTAGCGCCGGGCATGATGGTGCCTGCAAATAGCGTAAGGCGTGACCGTGGCTATTGCTACGGTATGCTGTATTTTCCTGGAAATGGCCTCTGCCACCGGCTCAATAGTGCTTGCAGGCGTAAGTATATCGTGTTTCTACCTAGTTTCTGCCAGTTTTCCACTTATTTCTACCGACCTCTGCCCAGCCTCTCTAAGACCGCCATCCTACTCGACTTTGCTTGCATGTCAGCCATAGCAGGTTGCAGTTGTGCAGTATTTAGGTGCTGTATACGTCGTCAAGCCGTGCATATATCGTGAGGATTGGATGTTGATGGTTTATACTGCGTTGATTGTGCAAGAAGACCAGCTAGGTGCCCATAATCATGGTGTATAATCATGTGTTGTTAGCATCTTGCCACCATTTGCTAGCATGCATTCCAGCGTCATCTTTGCCTGCATGTAAGCTCATGGATCACTCAACCTATCCAAGCCTTGCATTACACGTGCCTCTTTCTTTCAGTATTGCACGCGTTATGGAATGAAAACCCAGCACCTCCGTTCCCACGAGGCATGTGCTCAACACGTTGTGAGAGTGGATGATGCTTTGGCTATGGCTGCCTGATTCAGTCATATTAGGTCATCCAGTCATGATGTTTGATGCATGTTTGATGCTGTATAACTTATACAACACCTATTTTCAACGTTTTGACCCTCCAAGCTCACTATGGCCCCGTTTATGGGGCTCATGTCGTTGCGTCATGTTGTGAAGGGCTCTCATTTTTCCCACTGCGTTGTACTGCGTTGTAATTGTGATGCTAATGAAAAATAGCTCCAGTGGCCCAATGGGCCTGAGTTTTGTTTCACAGAGCCTGCATATGTTGCCCATAGCTCGTGCAAGAAGCCAGATTTTTTTCATGAACCATTTGTGAATAAGCACATGACATGTGACCTAGGGTCAAGAAATCGCGGTCATGGTCAGACCCCCCTGTATTCAAGCCAGTGTATCTCTCTAATGAATAAGCATTTTGTAGGTCTGAGTAGCTCAAAAAATCCTTTGATTTATGGGCTTTCAGGAAAGTATATACATGACCATGAAAAAAAAATTTCCCTAGGTGCTATACGCGTTCTAAAAAAAGCTTACAACGCGATATATCGCGTTCTAATTAAAAAAACACGGGTTAAGGAGACAACAAGGGTATGAACAAAGCATAGAAAAGCGATGTAACTGGCTGAGGACCACACCAGATGAATTTATTAATTTTTTAATTAATTAAAGAACATACCTCCGTGGGGAGGAATAAACTAAAATAAAATTAAATTATAACATGATCAGAATAACATGACTCCGTTGGGAGATCATGTAGCACATATTCCTTTCTGGATGGGTGGAGGTGGGTGAAGCCGCGTAATCAAACTAATTAATTAACTCTAATCTATCTAGGCTAGAAAATCCTAACTACACTACTAAGGGGAGGATTTAGTTATAAACGGAGTTATGTTCCTAATGACTCGGCATTAAATTAAATTAAATTAAATTAAATTAAATTATAACATGACTCCGTTGGGAGATCATGTAGCACATATTCCCGTGGATGGATGGAGGGGGGGGGGCAAAGCCGCGAAACCGAGCTAATCTAACTCTAATCTAATCTAATCTAATCTAATCTAGAAAACCCTACTTATTCTACTCAGCAAAGCGCCCCTTCCGCTTGGGGGGGGGGGGGCTCGGCATGGACATGACTCGGCATGGACATGTGCTACACTAGACGTGACGGGCTCACATCCGGGCAGCCTCCTGTTTTGTCTGTAATATGGAGGCAGATGGCCTGCGCAAGGATAGATGGCAAGTAGTGATGAAGGAGACCACCCCCAAGCCTGTGGGGGCTCCGCGTGTGATATGCTCACGTGACGCAGTCACGTGTCTATTAATTAATTAATTAATTAATGTTCCTTATTAACTATCATCTGGACATCGCCGGGGTTAATGCTCCGTGTATCTCCCCAACGGGAGCACGAGTCTAATTAATTAATTAATACACTCTGGGCGACTTCCTGCAAGGGTAGCTAGGCCGGGGTAAACTATACACCGGCCTGCTCTGGGTGCACAAAGTGCACCTGCACACCACTATGTATTCAGGCACCTACCTAAAGGCACCTGCTCGACGGGACGGAGGTCCCGTTCCGCGATCGCTTCAAGCTGTTGGGGAGTTGGCTTCCTGACACTGCAGACGATGTGGACACCCGCATCGGCCTGGCCTGGGCTAGGCTCCGTTCGCTCAACACCTACTGGCGCTCGAAGGGCCTGGGCGAGCACCGCAAGCGCATGCTCTTCAAGGTCCTCGTCCTCACGGTGCTCATGTATGGCGCCGAGGCGTGGACAATCACACCCAAACTGGCAGCTAGGCTCAACGGCACGGTTTACAGGATGCTCCGACAGGTCCTTAACCCTTAAATGGTACTGAGTCCGTAGGGTTTTCCGAGCGTCCGTCATCAGAGTCTTTGTATCATGGTATGCCTTGTATTTCGGACGAGATTAGGCAGCGTAGCATTGGTAGGACACCTTGCTCGCACCAGCCAGGTCGACACCGCCCTTGGTCTGGCCGGCCCCCAGCGGCTTGGCCAGCCAGGGCGACACATTCTGACTTGGCCTGGCCCCAAGTGCATTAATTCCCAAAAGGGTAGGGAAACCTGTCACGAACTACATCCAGATGTTGCTGGACGACCTAGTGGTCCCAGCCCAGTTTGAGAACCGCATCCACTCTCTCTCCCGTCTTTGGACTGCCATGCAGGACAAGACGCGGTGGCAGAAGATTGTCAAGGCGCACACGCCCGACCCTGTGGGCAAGCCCCCTCCCCCCAAGAGGAGGAGGCGTTTTGATGAGTAGTGTGGTTAGGATTTTCTAGCTAGACTAGATAGCTTAGAGTTAGGTTGGTTCGATTACGCGGCTTCCTCCACCCCACCCATCCATCATGGGATATGTGCTACATGATCTCCCAACGGAGGCATGTTATAATTTAATTTAATTTTACCTAAAGGCCCTGACATAGGGGGGATTGCCACGAGCCACGAGGTAGCCATGGCGGCGGAGCTCATAACTTTCACGTTTGTGCACCGAATTTAGCCGTGAATATCACAATCGACGCGTGTTTCTTAACCGGGTTGGCAAATACGGGTACGGGGTATAATACGCGGACCTAAAATACGCGTATTATACGTGGGGGGTGTAAAATACGCGGCGGTAAAATACGCGACAGTTTTTGTGGTCCAATTGTCGGTCACCCAATTAGCACGCTCCTTGATGATGGTCATGCAGTTATTGCAACTGAAATTTGGTGTATATGCTTATTTATTAACATCTTCCATTAATTTATGCCCTGCAATCCTATCTGATTATGATTTGTTAAATGCTGGGGGGAGCAGACTGCAACGGGAACTGTAAGGAATCAATTAATTAGTTAATTGTAAGGAAAGCCATCCACTATATAATCCATGAGAGGACATAAGACACAACTTCCGAGAAGGAGGGGTGACGTGCCCTCCTTTGTACTGGATCATGCCGGCCACCATCTGCTTGAAAGAGGCGCTCTCAGCCGCATTGAAGGCAATGCCGTTCTCGATAAAAAATTCGGCAGCCAGCAGCTGGACACCTTGTTCGTCGACGGGAACCAGCCATTTGGTGATGCTCAGCTGGCCTTTGCTGGGAACCGACGACAAGTCAACCGGCGCAGCCCCTCCCATCTCCGCCATTGCCCTGTTCAAATTGTGATGCTTCTTGGCGTCTGACTTCTGCAACTTGTTGTTAGCAATCCTGAGAAACCTGCTCCGGATATTCGGTGGAATTTTGTCGCAGGGTAACATCCCTTCCCCTGCGATTCCGGCAAAGTGTGCACGGACTCGGAATACGCTGATTGGCCCCGCCTTCTAGGAGAAGTTCTTGTTGCAAAATGAGCAGAACCTCCTCGACACATACTGCGTTGTGTTACTAACAGCATCTGTGACTGCTTCTTTCCTCTCGACAACGAAATCCCATTCAGGCCCTTTCTTCTTCATGGCTGCAAATCGAAAATGGCTGCACACTATCGCACAGTCGCACTGGCCTCGTCGTCGCTATAATATTGCATTACACCGTCAGTAGCACAGCTGGCATTTGCTGGCATTATGCGTTAATAATGTACCTAGTCCTAGCTGTCTCCTACCGGCCAAAGATTTTGCAAGGCTTGCGCTTTATGGAAAGAACTGTACGCATCTACTTCTAGTAGTAAAAATCTCAAATGTGCAGTGAACGCGCCGCGCCCAGAACCTGGGCACCGCGCCAGTGCCCGCTGCCCGCTGGTACCCCCGAAAAATTCTAAGTCCAAACCGCGTATTCTGAAGTAAAGTACGCGTATATACGGCGGAGGCCTTCAGTGTACGTTTTCCCGTATTTCAGTGCTTCTGCTAAGGGTTTTTGTCATTCGTCAACTTGTTGACTATTTGCCTCGGCACTTCGTCAAGTGGTTGACTATTTGCCTCAGCAATTCGTCAAACTGGTTGACTATTTGCCTTGGCGCTTCGTCAACCCTGGGGGGGGGGGGGGGAGGAGGAAGCTTTATTTCTTCATAATTAACTACTGAAGGTCGCTCACGCCTCACACACGCATGTAATGCATGTGGATAAAACATAATATCACACAGTGGTTGTTGACAACTGCATAAACTACAGAATAATTACTAGTATCGTTCACAGCTAGGCCTGAGTCAAGTGTGCACAGCACGAGGCCATCAAACAACCATTACATCCTCCTCGCTGCTATCAACAGGCACTACTGGCACAGTTTTGTCCGAGCTTGGCCCTGCCCCTGCGCGCTGCGCGCGCCTGTCCACTGGCTGTACTCCTGTCTCTGCCTTTTCGCTGCTGGCTTTCTCTTGCCCTTCTTCTTCCCCTTCTTCCCTGGCTCAGAGCTGCCGTCATCATCGGCCTTGCTCATTTCTGTCTGGGCCCCCTCCTCGCCAGATTCCTCCTCGCCAGATTCCTCCTTGCCAGAGTTTGAGGTGCTGTCAGATGATGCTGACTGGCCGCCATCTTCCTCTTCCTGCGCATTAGACCCATCCTCTTCCTCACGCTCTACTCTCTTGCGTTTGTCGCGACCCTGCCTGCCCTCCTTTTCATCTAAACTGCGGCCTAGGTCGACGATATTTTCCGTTTCTACAATTTCTCCAGCTTGCTTCTTAAACAGAGCATCTAAGGTGCTAGTCTTGAAACCTGCCAACCCGTTTTTCTTCGACATTCTCTAGCTCATGCAACACTACCTAAACATCGCCGCCGCCATTATCGAAACAATTTCGCATGCAATATTTTATCGCACATGAAGTCGCCAGACGGCCTGAGGTCGTCACGTAATGAATACCATGATTGCCCACCAAACACCAGGGTGATTACAGGTAATAATTTTTTCATGCCCTGGTCGGCTCAAGTCCTGCCTTGCTCGTCTTCAGTTTTGGTATCCGAGCATTGTCCTGAACCGTACTGACGTACTGTCTTTCCAAACCAACTCCAACTGCAGCATACCTAGGATTCAGATGGTACGGGCTGACGGCCTGACGCCGCGCCGCTGGACCTTAGGTCTGGCCTTCAGGACTTGCGTGGTTGACGAATACCCTAAACATTTCGTCAAACCGGTTGACGAACTTCGGAACATATTCGTCAATTGGTTGACGAATCGCCGAGTTGGTTGACGAATGTGGTTGACGAATTGCCCAAAATGGTTGACTATTTTACTACTATTTTCAAAATTCGTCAACCGGTTGACGAAATAGTCCCGTTAGCAGAAGCACTGCCGTATTTTTGCGGCTCCGTACGGCGTACTGACCAACCCGGTGTTTCTACGCCGTACATGCAGATACAATTTTCCGAAGCTATTACGCAATATGTGACGAGCAAACGCTCATCTACGCCTCGCCATCTGCCTCGCCTGAGCCCAAGCGCAGTCGCCCTGCCGAGCCGCACGAGCCGATCGCCTTTGATGTCCATCAACGCATATGGCTTCTGGAGACGCAGCCCAGGAGTCTTCATGGACGACTTAGTTGTTTCTCGGCAATCACGACTCGCTTATGGACCTGTGCTTGTACCTGTGCTCCCACAACCGCGGCCGCTGGCCAGGCGGTCAGCTTGCCGACCCCGTCGAGGATCTCCCACGAATTGCCCGCATGAATCGCCCCAAGCTCCAGCGCTTCGCTCTCTGCTCCCTCCTCGGGCGCTCCGACGCCGAGATCTGGGCTCCCCCACCACCGTCCCCCACCGTTGCGACAGAATCCATCGTCCGCGCCCTCCTTCAGGAAGCTTTCGAGCAGCACGTGACCCCCCTTGCCACAGATGTGGCGGCAATGGGCGGCACGCTGGCTGCTGAGCTCCCCACCATCCCCACCGCCACCGCCACCCTCCTCGCCCCCCCCCCCCCCCCCCCTCCGACTCCACCGACTCCATCACCGCCCAGCTCGATCCGCGACATCGACCAGCGTACGTCTTAAGGACAATGCCATCCCTATCGAGGTCCTGCAGAACACCGCAGGCCTCACCGCCCAGGCGGTAAAGGACATTGCCGCCAAGCCAGCCCCTGCTGGCCTAGTGGCCGGCGATGCTCCTCCCATCGCGACCTGGGCGGTCAGGGCGGACATGCTTAAGCAGCACACCACCTCCACCACCTCCGCCGTCGCAGCCCAGCTCCAGCAGCAGACGGTTGACCTCCGCGTGACGGGGGCCGAGCTCGCCAAGCACTTAAGCGCAGCCTCAACGCCATACTCAAGAACTTTGACATGGAGGAAGGTGAGAATTCCGAGAATTAAGCTTGCACGTGCGTTTGAGAGCAAAATCCTTTATCGCATGGGCCTTCTGCCAGGTGAGATTAAGCTGACCGCCCACCGCCTCCCCCGCGCGCGGGGTACAGTAAGGCAGGGGCGCCTCCGCTTCTTCTAATCTTTGAGAGCCCTGATCGGACAAGATTTCGTTTAGAACTCAGACGCCGCAAGCGGCTCGAGAACACTCCCTTCACCGTGGACGACGACTTGACCCTGGCGCAGCAACAACGGCGACGGGAGCTATGGCCGACCTACGTCCAGCTCCGGCAGACCAAGGCGGGCCAGCCGGTGTACTGGAAGGGGGCGGCCATCTACGTCGGCCACAAGCCCTGGCACGCGACCCCCTCGACCACCGCGGCCCCAGCGACTCCAGATCGACGCCCCAGCCTAGGGGATCAATACAGCAGCAGTCGTGTAGAATAGTTAGACCGTGGCCAAGTTGTACATGCCCGCCTACTACATGCAGGCACTATACCAGCTTAGGCCTAGCATTTTTAGTCATGTACATGTGTGCCTATGATGAGCCACACTCCACATGATGCCTAGCTTTATTTAATTATGCAGTGCCCATGCAGGGAGTCACTCTCTGCTGAGAAGCCAAGCCCTAGCTCTTGTATAGCTATATATTAAAAATATAATTACTTACAGCAGAGTGAAATCACTCAAACCAAAGCAAACGCCCAGCTATAAACCTATATACAGAGCCATGTCAAAGCTCTATACTACGATAAGACCAATGGAAACGCCTAACGGGAGGAACCTAATAGCCCTGCTGCACCGCAAAATCAGCCCGCGTACGGCGGAGCATGATGTCAGCCATGGCCCGAGTCAGCGCCACCGACAGGCGCTGACGCCAATATGACGTCCAGGTCCGCGCCGACCATGGGGCCCGCTGGCCCTCCAGGTCCAGCCGGTCCTCCCGGAGCCGGCAACACTCCTTGAAGAAGGCGGAGGTCAGGGGCCCCATGGCCCCAAACTCCTCCAGGACAAAGGGCACCACACGATGGTGCCCGACGTCGCCGTAGGCCAGGAGCTTGGCCCGCTCCGCCCGGTCCGCCGTGTAACCTGCCGTGAGGGAGGCCCCAGCCACGTGGCTAAGAGCCAAGGGCCGCGCCACCGAAACGTCAATAAGCAGATGCCGGCCACCCCCCTCAAAGTCCAGCACCACGATGTCAGGCCGGTGGTTGGGGGAATAGAAGGCAGCGCCATCCGCATCCTCGGACCGGATGTTCGCGTGGGGGAAAACCGACCGAATCATGGCGAGCACCACCGTCAGGAGGACAGTGTGCAAATACAAATACCAATATTACCAATAGTAGCTATATATGCTGATCTTCCCCCTCATGACAGGCTCCCCCTTAGCTGGGCATATCTTGATAGATCATGGGGCTGCAGGTGTCCTGGGGCACCTAGAGCAATCAGGGTCGTTTACATTCCCACCCTTAATTGCAGGAAGTAGCTTAGAATGTATTATCGGCTCATATGCCCCTTAGCTGCATGGGCATAGCTTGATAGATAGCTGGGATACGCCCCTTTCTGTAGAAGGTTCCAGCTGTGTTCAGCCCGCCTCACGTGTCAAGACTGAACAAGTCTCGAGTGGACACGTGTGTAGTACTCCTATACACACACAGATCTCGAATGATTTATCTAGTGCGAAATCCGAATGGCTTGCATCACTCCCCGGAAGGGAGAACTTTTGCGGTTGGACTGTAGCCGGGTGTCAGCTGGCGATGCCTTATAGGATCCGAGGAGACGTCCGTCCTATAGTCAGCAACAGTTGGTGCGAGAGGTCCCCAGTTCGATTGCGGCCTGGATTCATTTGCAGATCGCGTTTTCCGCGGACCGGCATGCACTGAACGCAAATGGTTTTCACCTTTGCGGCGTGCCAAATCAGAATAGCTTCAATGATAGATCATGAGGGTGCAGGTGCCCCGGTGCACCTAGAGCAAGCTAGGCCGGTAGCTTACATTCCCACCCTTGCAGGAAGTAGCCCAGAATGTATTAAAAGCCATTAATTAATTAATTAATTAATTAATAAGCACGTGACTGCGTCACGTGGGTGCCAATACAGAGTAAAGGAACCTTCAACCCTAAAAGCCATAATAATGCCCCTTCTCAGGAATATGTGCTACATGTACTCCCAACGGAGTAACTTATGTTCCTAATTAATTAATCTTAATTAAGGGCCCGGGAATATATCATCATGGCTAGACAATGGCTAGAGCGTACGTGGCATGCATCTCAGCATGCAGAGAGCAGCTCGATCTGCGTGGGCACATCATCATTGCAGGCCTGCCTGGACTACATCATTGGCTGTGCGGCAGTCCTGGCGCGCTTCGGTTCTGGATACCCGAGTGTTCAACCTGCATGCCCGTGGACGGTGCGTTCCGACCACCGGCTTGTGCGCGCGACAGCCCGGCTGCCGTGCGGTTCCCGCCGGCCCCCAAGTGATGGCACCGAAGCGCTAGTGGCCCACCCTCACTGGCGTCCGGTGCTACGCGCCGGCCCGGTCCGCGGCGACCCCGAGGACTGCATACATGGACGGACACCGATTGGGCCGTGGGAGCGGTGCCGGACTGCCGGTATACCTGGCCGCCCTCAAGGCCCAGCTATAGGACGACGTACGACCAGGCGCTGACCCAGGCTGTGCTTCCAACGCCACCACCTTTGCTCGGGCTTTGCATGTGCACAGCCCGTGCGCCGCGGCTATCGGCCCTGCCGATCTGCCAGCCATGCCTCGCCACCGCCCCGGCCGGCCCGCTCGAGCGCCGGCCGGCAGGAAGTCCTCCGTGGTACGTCCTGGCCGCCTGGCGCCGCTTCTTGAAAGCGCGACCGGGGCCCCGCTGCATGCTGGGAACCTCGCTCAAGACCGGCCGACCGCCCTTGCATGAAGAGGCCTACATGCGGGCCCTGTAGTGCACACACAGGGATCGATTAAAAGCACTTCGGTGCTCCGTGACTCCCCAACGGGAGCACGAGTTTAATTAATTAATTAATTAATGCGGGCCCAGGACGCGGAGGCGGCCCAGTGCAGGCCTGTGCAGACGCCCGAAAGCCTGCCAGGCCCGCAAGTACGTACCAAGGCAAGGTGAAATGTAGTACCACCTCGACCGGTCGGCTTGTCGGCCGGTTGTGCCAGCGCATCCCTGCGGTGCATGGAGCAAACGTGCATGGCCGCGGGGACAGCGCGGCGCTGCCTTGACCGATGGCTGGCCCATACGGCACAATGCATGTTTCGATCGTTGATGGGGGTGCCCGCGCTCCGCGGGCCCCTCCCGCCTTCACCGGCCCGACATGGTCGTCTGCACCAGTACGTGTTGCTGGACCCTGGCGCCCCGGCCACCGCCCACGGCCGGCGCCATAATCGGCGGCCGAGACTACCAAGTCCCCGCCTAAGTTGGAGGAGGGCTGGCTCGAGCGCCATGCACCGGCCAACAACGTTGATCCACCCCTTCACTTTTGGGAGGAGCTGGATGTCGCCCTTCAGTTGCTTGCCTGCGGTATGATGCGGCCGGCAGTCTATAGTTTGCCCCTAAAACCCCTCAGCCTTCGATCCGCCTTCATATTCTCCCAAACCAGCCCCGTAAAATAGTCAGTGTTCTGGACAAGCCTAGATCTATCTGTGGGCACTCCGACCATTAATAAATTAAATTACAACATGACTCCGTGGGGAGATCATACATAGCACGGATTCCCTTGAGCACTTGATGGATCATTGGAGGCGCGAGGCCGCGAAACCTAACTAAGCTAACTCTAAGCTAGAATCAATCTAGAAAATCCGAACTACTAGCTACTCAGCGAAGTGCGCCTTCCTCCTGGCGGGGAGGGGGAGCTTGCCCACAGGGGCTGGCGTGTGAGCCTGCATGGTGGACAATGGTCTGCCACCTCTTCTTCCTCTGCATTGCAGTCCAAGCAAGAGAGAGGGAGGAAATGCGGTGTTCAAACGGGGCTGGGACCACAGTTAACGCCAAGCGCATTGGCGTGTTCCTGATTCGGCATATCTCTACGATTCCAGCGGCACCGGAACGAGTTCATTCCGACAAGTATCAAGAAAGTTATGGCGTTCCGACTTCCCAGTCGCGCGCGAGCGCGAGTCGGCTGTTCTTCTAAGTCGTGCGTGAATATTTGCCGACGGCATATGGGGTCGACAGTAATTCCTGGACTGACAGGAATTAGGTGCTGAACCTACGACGGTATTGGATTAATACGTCGTACGCAGGAAATAGGAACCTTAACCCGTGTGGTCTGTTGGTACCGCAGGCTTAGTCCTGGACTATTGGCCGGTGCAGACGCAATAATCACTGTGTGGACTGTACTCTGTGGTCACTGTGCCTGTATGGCAGACCTACTGTATAAGATCTGGACGCTGTACAGGTTGTTAATACTGTACCGGGGGTGTTAATACTGAGCAGGCCTACGAGGCTGCTCAGGCCTAGCAAAGCACAGTGAACAAGTATATATAAAGAATAGGCCAGTGCCAACTGCATGGTCAGCAGATCTCTTGCGATCGAGCCCGCCTCACGTGTGTTGAGTTTGACTTGGCAAACTCGTGTCTAAGCCTCAAGTGTCTGAGTGCTGTAACATTATCCGATTTTAACAATTAAGCTCCGTTCCAACCACATTCACACAATTGCTGCATTGCAGTCATATCCTTATTTATACATTGCGTTTTAAGAACGTTAACTCAAATTACAACAAGCAGTCTCGACGGAACGACCAGGAGGGTTGTTGCTGTGTGCTGCGTGCAGCGTTGACGACGTGGTGAAGATCGTCGGGTGTCCGGAATGGTGCAGGAAGAACAACGGCAGCAGGATTTCCGGTTTCCTCGGCAGTCTTCTGGTCAGTGAACAGCCATACGGCGTATAATACGCCGTATGGCGCGTATTATACGCCATACGCAAGATTTCCGTATGAAAATGGGAAAAAAAATACGCACTGCGTATTTTTTGCGTATTTTTTGCGTATTGCGTATTTTTTGCGTATTTTTTGCGTATGAACCGCGTTCGAAGTAGCTTCTGGCATCATTTTGGACGGCACGTGGAGCCGGAACTAGACTGTATCTAGGCGACCTGGAACTCCGCGACAAATAAACGACATGCAGGTGCCAAGCTGGCCGTGCATGTACGACTGTACGTGCATTGCTGCAGATTGCTGCGTGTCGGACTAGGGTCTAGGAGACGACGAGGAAATTAGGTGACAAAGTTATGTTGTCTGCCAACAAGGGCGCACATCTGGCACCTAACAATAATAATCGTAGCACAATTGACATCCAGGCACCATGGCTAGCGACGGTGATGGTGTGGGTCTATGGAACACGATGATGACTGGGCCGACGAGATGCAGGCCGTATTCGAGACTGTCTGGACACACATCGTGAAAGAACAGACTCTCAACAAGAAAGGGCAGCCGACAGGTAACTACAAGCTAAGTGACGTGCACACTTTTGGATGCAAAATTCTCGGGTTCTACCACCCGAGCAAGGCTATAGCACCCGCCATATCATGGGCGCTACGTACGCGAAGGAGGCAAGAGTGAGCGAGTGCAAGAGGCCGCCGGAGGCATTACGTCGCAGGCTGCGGGGTATTTGGTGTGACTCGCGATGCACATAAATGCCTTATTTAGCCATGCAGGCTGCTGCTAGCCAGAGTTGTTGCGCTGGATTAGGACAAATTGCGAAATTTAGGACACTTTTGATGCCGACTCAAGATAATAAGTTGATTTGGGTCCCTTTTACGGGCCAATATGTGGCTGACATTGATTCCCTACGTATTCAACTGTTTTCAACCTATTTGGTACCACCCTGCAGGACATTTACCGGGTGATGCTCGTGACGGTGCCCTTCATGATGTCATGCTTACTTCCATATAATGCATGAGCGTGGACACGATGACTTTAATGCGCGGAACGTGATTGTATTTGCCAGGGAAGTGTACCATGCATGCAGTAATTTCATACAATCTTCTCACATAATGCATGAAGTCCTCCCCGGGCATGGAAACATTTCAATACCAACAATGAATTTTGAGGTAGTGATGTAGCATGCATGCACTTGGGTGTACTGTCAGAGCTATTGGTGCTAACACATGCCGCCAATTATAATGGCCAAGGTGCATGTATAATATTTTAAAATGTCCAAAGAGACATTGTTGGGCGTGCATGGCTAATAACGCCCTTATTATCAATCAGTCCAATATCCTGGACTAGACAGCTCCGCGGCTTTTGCGCCGAGTTCCTCTTGAACAAATTATACTCTAGCCTACCATGACCGGGACGCCCAGATAATTAATAGCATGTTGCATCCGTGCAACACATAGCCTAGATATAGTGTCAATGGAATGCCATATCAAGAAACGGTTGCTTCACATGAAAACGGTCAGTAGTAACGAGGTTGCGGCAATGGTGCCGGCTGCCATGCCAATGTCATCGAGGGAGGCTGCTGCCAAGCGGCAGCCGCTGATGTCGCCGGTGCCGGAGGCTGTTGGTACCATCCCGCGGCTGCAGTTGCTGGTGGCTGCGCGTATGGTGCCGGCGTGTATGGTGCCGGCGCATACTGTGGCTGCGTCAACGGTGCCGGCGCGGTTGCCGGTGCCAGGACCTGCTGGTACCATCCTAGTGCTTGTGCCGGTGGCTGCGCATACGGTGCCTGGGCGGCTGCCGTTGGTGGCGGGTAAAGCGGTGCCGCCGCGGGTGCCGGTGGCGGCGGGTAATAAGGCGGTGCCGCCGCGGGTGCCGGTGGCGGCTGGTAAAGCGGTGCCGCCGCGGGTGCCGGTGGCGGCGGGTAATAAGGCGGTGCCGCCGTGGATGCCGGTGGTGGCGGGTAATAAGGCGGTGCCGGCACGGCTGCTGGTGGTGGCAGGCAAGGCGGTGCTGTCGCCGGTGCTGGTGGTGGCAGGGCTTCTGGCGGCGGGGCCTCGGCTGCCGGTGCCTGCTGCTGCCGCCTCCCCTGTCGTTGCTGCTGCGGCGGCGGCTGCTGTTGCTGTTGCTGTATTTGCTGCATTTGCTGCAGCAGCAGCCGCTGCTGTTGTTGCTGCTGTTGTTGTTGCTGCTGCAACTGCTGCTGGAGTTGTCGGTGCTGCTGCTGGACCTCTTGCAGAAGCTGGGCCTGCTGCTGTTTCATACCCTCCAGTTGTGCCTGCACTTCTGTTGGTACTCGCGTTGTGCCGGGCAGGGCCTCCTGCAACGGCTGCGGCCCCGGGCGCCGTTTCTCCGGCTGGCGCTTCTTGGCATCTGGGGGGGGGGCTGGAAGGCCTGCTTGGCGGTGATTCGCTTCGCTCGCCCTAGCCCGGCGTTGGTGATATCCGTGAGCGGTGCCGGTGCCGCATCGGTCATGGTGGTGTCTTGTGTCCGCCGTTCTCGGGATGGCGTATCAGGAGAACCACACAGATCCATCGTGGCCCGCTGCGGGAATGCGTTACTGAGCAGGATGCTTGGGACGGGCGCATTGCCCATCAGGGCAACTAAATTGGGCTCGTTCTCCTGGGCCCACGTCAAACACTCCTGCATTTCATCATTCCATGCGTTTGCAGGGATGGATTTACCCGGAAACGTTACACCAGGGACATCGCACCACTTGGGAGGGTTGTTGGCCACGATGAGTGCCACTTGGTTGTGGAAGTGGATGCCGGTGGGTGCGGGCCTGGTCATGGAAGGAGTAAACGAACATAGCAACGACTTGTAGCTCGAATTCTTCGTTTCGCGGGCTAACAGAGCGCTCATGGTCTTGTTTTTCCAGCCGCCCAAGATGATGCCGACATTTTGCCTCCATGGGTGAAGGTTCACGACGGCCCGAGCCATGATCCCGCATTCGGCCCTAAAACCAGGAACCCCGCCCCCCACAGATATGGTGCTCTCATTTCGACCTTGGACCGGCATTGTCTTGAGCACCGGTGGATCAGGTGAAGGAAATTTCAATGTCATCTTGGCATCCTCCAGCTCGGAGCGACTGAACCCTTTGCCACGCTCGTCGGCCGGGGTACTTTCCATCACGTTGTCAATGGAATTGTCCCCCGTCAGGTCGGAGGAACCCAGGTGTGCACCACGGCTGGCCGGATCGTCATCGCCACTGTCGACCATCTTGTCGTCACTGTCATTCTTGTCGTCACGGTCCTTTTTATCCCCGGCAACCTTGCCCTTCCCGCCCAAATTACTATGAAGATCTACCATCCCCGCCAGGTCATCCTCGGAAACTGGAGCATTAAAGTTGATGCCGGCCGGGAGGGGGGACGTGGGTTGTTGCCGACATGATGAGTCGCTTCCTGGTCTTGCTTGGACGACCCAGCAAAACATTCGGGGCACATCCATTCTGCCCCTTCTTCAGCACTTGGGTCCTTGAATAGCCCCGTGCATATCCCATGGACGTGCTTTCCACACGACCCACTGCATGGGTGATTGGCGCCACTCAAGAGCTCCTCCTTAGAAACGCCATCCTCGGATGCTCCGCCTCCCAATTTCCTACACTTTTCGCCTGCAAAGCAGGCATCACCGTTGCTCTCTGACATTTATTACTCACTTTTCCGCAGCACTACTCATTGCTTCCGGCATTATCGCCAACAATCGTTTAGCCGCACCGAATACCATCGTTTCCGGCGTTAAATTCATTCCAAGACGGAGGCACTGGCTGGAGCCCCGGCTCAGGCGGGAGATCCGGCGTTTGAATGAGGTGACAGTTGCGGATCCCAGGCATTATAGTATCTCCGAAGCCAGGCTTCGTGTCCGTTTCCTAGTACAAGGCATCGTATCTCAGACAAGTATCGCAGACAAGGTTTTCCCCAGCGGAGGCCAGGCATCGTATCGCCGCGGACAGGTTTTTCCATAGCCGAGGCAGGCAACGTATAAATTATTCCCCAGCCGAGCCTGCCGAGGCCAGGCATCGTATCTCCGCGGACAAGGTTTTCCCCAGCGGAGGCCAGGCATCGTATCTCCGCGGACAAAGTTTCCGTAGCCGACACAGGAATCTTATAAAATATTCCCCAGCCGAGCCTGCCGAGGCCAGGCATCGTATCTCCGCGGACAAGGTTTTCCCCAGCGGAGGCCAGGCATCGTATCTCCGCGGACAAGGTTTCCGTAGCCGAGGTAGGAATCTTATAAAATATTCCCCAGCCGAGGCCAGGCATCGTATCTCCGCGGACAAGGTTTCCCCAGCGGAGGCCAGGCATCGTATCTCCGCGGACAAGGTTTCCGTAGCCGAGGCAGGCAACGTATACAATATTCCCCAGCCGAGGCCAGGCATCGTATCTCCGCGGACAAGGCTTCCCCAGCGGAGGCCAGGCATCGATACAGTAGCTCGACCTAAACTGTACACTGTAACCTGATGTGCGTGAGAGGTACGCCGAAGGCATGATGATTGTCTGTCAAGCAACGCCACGCTGTCATCAGTGCTATTACAATGTCTTAAAGAGGTGCTGCAGGTGAGACAACCGGCTGCTAATAATCTGCTGTAGCGTTTGTTGTGCGAATTAATTTTGCAGGGGACGAATCATTGGTATGAAATGCGGATGCTATTAAATGGTGACAGAAGCAGACAGGACCTAGACTAGAGGTGGCCAATCTACGTGACATAACCAGTTGTGGCTAGGTAGTAATGGTAGGGTAGCTGCGTCCAGGTACCTTGGTTTGAAGTTTCTAGTATCGCAGTCTGTTGGGAATCCAGGTTGTTGCGTTTACAGATAGGGAGAATGCTGACGGAGTAGGCACAATGGGCGATGACGCAGTGGATCCGGATGTGCTAATGTGGGATGGCAGATTAGATGACGGGTGGGATGCCGACGATCCAGATTACGAATTTTCATTCCACGATGGCGTACAGGAACCGCCAACTGAAGCCAAACGTCCTGGCAAGCAGAGATTAGACGCGCTTCGTGAGCAGAAGCTGGCTGCTGTTACGGGCGACATGGCGAAGCGGTATTGTTGCACAGAGCAGCGCTGCCTTCACCAGTTTAACAGTTACCTCGTAGACCACAGGACCTGGACAGCCGTGCGCCAGGAATTTTACAGCCATCCTGACAAGGCGCGCATGGCAACCCTGGCTGACATCATCCGATCAGGTGGGGTAGGCAGCATTGAGGTGAAGCCCCCCGGCCCAGGTGGTCAGTACCACCACATCAGATTCAAAAGTCCATTGCATGTGGATGTGCACGTCGACGGCGCCACGCGCACCATCAGCGGGTGTGCGACTGCAATCCGCAAAGTGTTGGGCGTGGAGCCAAAAACCTGGAACAAGGTGGTGAAGGGGGTCGCCTACAGCAAGCAGTTTTTCGATGCGGTGGACCGTGACACCCTGACCAGTCATGGATTGCCGGGTGTGTGCCACGAGGAGACTCCGCGCCGGACGCCTGTCGCTGGGCGCTCTAGTGCCACGGAGTACGCTGCTACCTGGATCTGCCGGCTGGTGAGCGAACTGGGGGACAGCGACCCCGCCCACCCGGATGTTGCCTACATGGATGTTATCCCCATCACCGACATGCACCAGCTCTACGTGGCCGATGCCAAGCTCGAGTTCCCTGGAGATGAGTATAATAGAGGCCGCTCGATGATCCTGAAGTACCGGGCGTTCCATGAGGTGTGGACCGCGTTCTGCGAGGGCAACTACTTCCAGGGGTCGCCCAAGGTCATCTTGAAGACGAGCGCCAAGAACGTCGGGCAGTGCGCGACCTGCGTCGAGTTGCGGCACCTGCACACCCATGCGTCGGACAAAGCACAGCGGAACTACATCGCTCATCTCACCAAGGCACACCTCGCCCTGGTGAGGTTTGCGCGCCAATTGTACTGGCAACGGCGCGACTTGGCCCTGCTGATGCTCTTGTGGATTTCACTCTGCATTGACAAGATTGACCATGCGAAGACGTACTTTCCTAAGCTGGTCAACGGCCCATCCTCCTGGCAGTCCCACGCGAAGAGCATGGTGCAGTTTTCACTCTTCTGCGTATGCGCGCACGCGTACAAGGCATTCTGGTTTCCCGTCCTGCCATGCGTGCTCCTAGATGAGGGCCTCTCAGGTAGCGTCACTGTCACGATGCTGATGCACGTGTTACTATGCATGATACGTGATGCCCCGTGGAGGCGGCTCGGCAATAGAAGCATGCCACGCTGCCTAGTCCTGCAAATGGACGGCGGTTCTGAAAACCGCAACTACACAGTCCTTCTCTGGGCGTGGTGGCTCGTCCATGTGGGGCTCTTTGACGTGGTGGAGATGCACCGCATGCGGCGAGGGCACACGCATGCAGACTGTGACCAAAAGTTCGGGGTGCTGGTCGGGTACATGGACCACGGCGTCGGCGCGAGAGCAAAGAAGTCCAACATATTCCCCACGATGGAGAGCTGGGAGCAAGCAATTCGAGACGCGTTCCACGGCATCAGCAACGCCACGGTGCCAGAGGGCGTGGATGTGCAGTGGCTGGGTGAGGTATACGATGTCCAAGCGTTCCTCGTGTGGCTGAAAGCCTCCAAGTTCGAGAAATGGTGCAGGTCACGCGACTGGTGCGCCGCGGTGGGGAAGGAAGAGTCTGAGAAAGTAGGGCAATCTATGAAGCCGCACCATGTCGTGTTCTTCAAGGTGGTGGGAAATGACGAGGTGTGGATGGCGTACCGCTTCACCGAGTCAAAGCGAACTCCATGGCAGCCCGCTGGGGTGCGCGATGAAGACGCGCCGCGGAGCGGCAGGGCACGCATGCACCCCTACAAGCACGACGACGCGGGGAAGCCTCTGTTCGGGGTCCGCGTGGTGGATCCGGACCTGGTCGCTAATTTGGAAGACACTCCCAAGACGGCGCCACTCGACATGCGCTTTTTTGACAGGGAGCTCGTCAAGATCCAGAACGCGGTGGCATCCCTGCCCAGCAGCTGGCAGTCCTTCTTCAATGCCACGGACATCCAGCCCACCGTCAAGTTTTTGAAGGAGGCTGAACAGTTCCCGGACAAGATGCCCAAGAAGTTGCAGCCTTTGCCATGGCCAACGCGTGCAGAAATCGCAGCAATGCGTGATCGTGAGGCTGCCGCGGCTGCGGCTCAACCGGCTGTGACCCAAGCGGACATCACAACAGCCCTCATTGACGAGGCGGCGCTCCGGGCAGCGCCGTTGGTAGACCCTGTCTGCCACGATGGTCGCACGCGTGCGGAGTGGGTGGAGGAAGACCGCGCGTTTGGGGCCAAGGTGGCATTCGAGGAGCGCCTCAAGGGCGTGCAGGCTGGCTCGCCTGTTATATACAAGCATCCCAATGCCGACATGCTCTGCAACTCTGAACTGCCATGGACCCCTGTACTGTACGGGGAGGTGAAGGAGGTGCATCAGGGCAGCGAGGAGGGCGCTGAGCCTCATCTTGAGGTGTACGTGTACCGCGCCAAGCACTTGCGCGACTCGTGGCACCCATGGATACCTGACGTGGCTGTATGGCCGCATCCACCATCTGCCAACGTGGACCGCCACGTGGTGACCATCCCGGCATCGGCCCTTGTCCTCACCCATTGGGCGCCACCCAGCAAGCGGAAGTCCCTTCCCGTCCGCTCAGTGTCCTTGGATGCTAAGAAGAAGCTCACCAAGGACAGTTGGAACGCGCTCAAGCTGGTGCCATGTGACGCAAGTCGCCCTGCTATCGACTGGCAAGCGGTCTCCACCACAGCGGGTATGAGGCGCCTGACTGGAACACGCTGGGAGGACATTTTGAAGGCGGTGAAGAGCGGCGGGCGCTGCCTGGTGGGGCAAGTCGTGTGCCAGTGGGCAATCAAGCACGTGCGAGACGAGCATGGCAACCTGGTGAAGAACCAGAAGGAGAGGTTCCATGGCCGCGTCGCGGTCGTCAATACCCAGCATGACATGGTGGGCCTATTCTGGGGTGCGCATTGGGAGGAAGAGGCCGTGAGCACCGTGGCACTCCCTGAGCTAGGAGGAGTGATCTGTGCATGCCCAGGTGTTAAAGTCCCTGAACTTCAGGCATCCGAGATCGCCAGGGCTGAAGACTACCTACGCGCACACGCCGCCGGCGCGCCGGCTGCCAAGCCTACCAACCGTTCGCGCGCGCGCGCCCGCGGCGCGCAGGCTGCTGCTGCGGAGGAGGCGGGTGGGGTTGACGAGGACGAGGATGATGATGATGATGATGATGATGATGATGATGATGATGATGATGATGATGATGATGATGATGATGATGATGATGGTGAGGAGGAGGAGGAGGAGGAGGAGGAGGAGGAGGAGGAGGAGGAAGAGGAGGGGGAGGATGACGATGAGGACGAGGATAAGGATGATGATGATGATGATGAGGAGGAGGAGGAGGAGAAGGACCGCTCACGCACATGCACCCGCGGCGCGCCGGCTGACAGGGCTAAGAACCGTTCGCGCGCGCACCCGCGGCGCACAGGAGGAGGAGGAGGACAAGGACGAGGAGGAGGAGAAGGACCGCTCACGCGCACGCACCCGCGGCGCGCCGGCTGGCAGGGCTAAGAACTGTTCGCGCGCGCGCGCCCGCGGCGCACAGGAGGAGGAGGAGGACAAGGACGACGAGGAGGAGAAGGATCGCTCACGCGCACGCACCCGCGGCGCGCCGGCTGGCAGGGCTAAGAACCGTTCGCGCGCGCGCGCCCGCGGCGCACAGGAGGAGGACGAGGAGGAGGAGAAGGACCGCTCACGCGCACGCGGCGCGCCGGCTGGCAGGGCTAAGAACCGTTCGCGCGCGCGCGCCGCGGCGCACAGGGAGGAGGAGGACGAGGAGGAGGAGAAGGACCGCTCACGCGCACGCACCCGCGGCGCGCCGGCTGGCAGGGCTAAGAACCGCTCGCGCGCGTGCGCCCGCGGCGCACCGGAGGAGGAGAGGGAGGAGGAGGAGGAGGACCGCTCGCGAGCATGCGCCAACGGCGCAGAGGAAATCGAAGAAGAAATGCCGCGTGGCTTGCGCCGCACGCGGGCAAACAAGGCTCAGGTCTTGTCGGATAGCGACAGTGGTGGCGAGGCACCAGCGGAGGCATTGGAGGCGTGATCGTCTTGGTCTTCAATCAGCACGTGGTAGTAGTTTTTTTTTTTGTCGCCGTGCAATTTTGCTTTCTTCATATGTGATGTGTGCCATGGACATTTCTCCGGCTGGCTTTCTGCATAGATCTGACACGTATTGGATTCACTGGCAACATATCTTGTATATTACCATATACAATTGACAATGTGTGTTGTTCTTGTCTTTATCCTGCTGTTGCGGCTGTTATATGCTGTTGCGGTTGTACCACTGTCCTGAACTCATTCCCTTCGTGCCATTCACGCTACCGTGTTTGCTACTGCCACTTATGCTCGTGGTTGCCCATGTTTGTGCGGATTCCAGGGATCATGATGGGGCCAGTGCTGAGGAGGGGGGTTGCACGTGGAATAACGTCTCTGGTGCTCGCAAGCTTATTTAGCTGCATCTTCACGTGTCCGCTGTTTTTTAATTCTTGCACCCATCAATGGCTGGTGGGGCCTGCGGGGGCTGGGCTCCGACATATTTTGTGGCATATATGCCAAACCATTAATTATGTTTCACCGTTACTTCCTCCCCTGCCTCGGCCTTGTGTGCCAGGCAGGGGACGAACCGGTTTTACTGACATGCGTGACTGAAGCGGTGTCGGGACGTAGTATTAGCCACAGGGAGGGCAATGTCTCTTCGAAGCCACTGGTTGATCAGATGCCGGGCCAGGGTTGCATTTCCAGGCCTGTATGGCTGGCTCCTGCATGGCTAGCACTTGGATCTCCCAAATTTGATCAGTCAACTGATTTGATGCTTTGACAACTCAATGAAAGTTTAATGGCTGCGGTCACCCAATGATGTTATGACTCGTTGTCATCACTGCAAGCAATGTGCTATAGTTGCTGCAAACCCTCGCGCACTTGCAAATGGCCATTGAACATGCGTTAAACCACTATGCGCCAATTTGCTCTTGCCGCGTGCCGTAACTGCCCGAGTGCCACGGTCTTACCATCATCCTTGCTACCGGTGCTATTGCGGACACACTCGTGATTCCATGCACTGAACCGTTGTTTGCTTCTGGCACTATTGCGTTTTTATAAACGCGTAGCTAGCATAGCTGCTGCCGTCGCCAATTAGGCGGGCGATGATGCTCGTTGCCGCTCCCTTGATTCATTGGTGCCGCACTGCGGTTGCTCCCAAGTAGCTCCATCTTTGGACTTCAGTTTTGTTGTGATCAGTCGAGACGCATGGGAGCTTGATCCAACATGCATTTGTTGGTATATAACATACTCCGCAAAGCCGCGAGAGCCGCGACCCTGTGCGTTAGCTAGCAGACCTGGCGGCACCTGTGGATCCTAATACATGGCATAATCCGCGTGCAAACTTTGCCGGACTCAAGCATGGGTCTCTCCACTGAATTGGATATTGATACATGCATGAAAGATG
>RPFO01000106.1:718512-783512 GCA_009746045.1 Mesostigma viride
CACACACCGTACATACACCGCGCACGCAAGGGGCTCCACTCACATGTACACCACAAAATGCACGGGGGCTGCACACACACATGTACATACACCGCGCACGCAAGGGGTGCTGCACACACACTTACACCACACGCACGCAAGGGGCGGCTGCACACACACATACATACATGCACCATCACGCAAGGGGCGAGTGCACACACATGTACATCACCGCGCGCGCACCTGCACCACACACACGTACATACACACGCGCACGCAAGGGCGGCTGCACACACACTTACACACAAAATGCACGCTTGGGGCGACGGCACTCACATGTACACACACCGCGCACGCAAGGGGCTGCTGCACACACACTTACACACACCATGCACGCAATTGCGGCATGCACACACACGTACATCCACCGCGCACGCAAGGGGCCTGCACACACATGTACACACACCGAGCACGCTTGGGCGGCACACACACGTACATACACCGCGCACGCAAGGGGCGGCTGCACACACATGTACACACACCGCGCACGCAGGGCGGCTGCACACACATCTACGTACACACACCAGCACGCAATTGCCGGCATGCACACACACGTACATCACACCGCGCACGCAAGGGGCAACTGCACACACACGTACAGCACAGCGCACGCTTGGGCAGCTGCACTCACATGTACACACACCGCGCACGCTTGGGGCGCTGCACAACACGTACACCTACACCGCGCACGCAGGGGCGGCTGCACACACACGTACATACACCGCGCACGCAAGGGGCGGCTGCACACATACGTACACCACACCGCGCACGCAAGGGCGGCTGCACACACACGTACACATACACCATGCCACGCAAGGGGCTGCACACACACTTACACACACCATGCACGCAAGGGCCGGCATGCACACACACTGGCATACACCGCGCACGCAAGGGCGGCTGCACACACGTACATACACCGCGCACGCAAGGGGCGAGTGCACACACACACGTACACACACCGCGCACGAAAGGGGCGGCTGCACACACACGTACACACACCATGCATGCAATTGCCGGCATGCACACACACGTACATCCACTGCGCACGCAAGGGGCAACTGCACACACATGTACACACGCTCGGCGGCGGCTGCACACACACTTACACACACCATGCACGCAAGGGCCGGCATGCACACACACTGGCATACACCGCGCACGCAAGGGGCGGCTGCACCCACATGTACATACACCATGCACGCAAGGACAAGGATTCACACACACGTACACACACCGCGCACGCAAGGGGCGGCTGCACACAAACGTACACACACCGCGCACGCAAGGGACGGCTGCACACACACGTACATACACCGCGCACGCAAGGGGCGGCTGCACTTACATGTACACAACACCACGCACGCAAGGGGCGGCTGCACACACACGTACATACACCGCGCACGCAAGGACCGGCTCCACTCACATGTACATCCCACCGCGCAACCACGGGGCGGCTGCACACACACGTACATACACCGCGCACGCAAGGGGCTGCTGCACACACACTTACACACAAAATGCACGCTTGGGGCGACGGCACTCACATGTACATACACCGCTCACGAAAGGGGTGGCTGCACACACACGTACATCCACCGCGCACGCAAGGGGCGGCTGCACACACACATACATACATGCACCATGCACGCAAGGGGCGAGTGCACACACATGTACATACACCGCGCACGCTTGGGCGGCTGCACACACACGTACCTACACCGCGCACGCAAGGGGCGGCTGCACACACACTTACACACAAAATGCACGCTTGGGGCGACGGCACTCACATGTACACACACCGCGCACGCAAGGGGCTGCTGCACACACACGTACACACACCATGCACGCAATTGCCGATGCACACACACGTACATCCACCGCGCACGCAAGGGGCAACTGCACACACATGTACACACACCGCGCACGCTTGGGGCGGCTGCACACACACGTACCTACACCGCGCACGCAAGGGGCGGCTGCACACACATGTACACACACCGCGCACGCAAGGGGCGGCTGCACACACACGTACACACACCATGCACGCAATTGCCGGCATGCACACACACGTACATCCACCGCGCACGCAAGGGGCAACTGCACACACACGTACCACACCGCGCACGCTTGGGGCAGCTGCACTCACATGTACACACACCGCGCACGCTTGGGGCGGCTGCACACACACGTACCTACACCGCGCACGCAAGGGGCGGCTGCACACACACGTACATACACCGCGCACGCAAGGGGCGGCTGCACACATACGTACACACACCGCGCACGCAAGGGGCGGCTGCACACACACACGTACATACACCATGCACGCAAGGGGCTGCACACACACTTACACACACCATGCACGCAAGGGCCGGCATGCACACACACTGGCATACACCGCGCACGCAAGGGGCGGCTGCACACACGTACATACACCGCGCACGGCAAGGGGCGAGTGCACACACACGTACACACACCGCGCACGAAAGGGCGGCTGCACACCACGTACACACACCATGCATGCAATTGCCGGCATGCACACACACGTACATCCACTGCGCACGCAAGGGCAACTGCACACACATGTACACACGCTCGGGGCGGCTGCACACACACTTACACACACCATGCACGCAAGGGCCGGCATGCACACACACTGGCATACACCGCGCACGCAAGGGGCGGCTGCACCCCACATGTACATACACCATGCACGCAAGGACAAGGATTCACACACCACGTTACACACACCGCGCACGCAAGGGGCGGCTGCACACAAACGTACACACACCATGCACGCAATTGCCGGCATGCACACACACGTACATCCACCGCGCACGCAAGGGGCAACTGCACACACATGTACACACGCTTGGGGCGGCTCCACTCACATGTACATCCACCGCGCAACCACGGGCGGCTGCACACACACGTACATACACCGCGCACGCAAGGGGCTGCTGCACACACACTTACACACAAAATGCACGCTTGGGGCGACGGCACTCACATGTACATACACCGCGCACGAAAGGGGTGGCTGCACACACACGTAATCCACCGCGCACGCAAGGGGCGGCTGCACACACACATACATACACCATGCACGCAAGGGCGAGTGCAAAAACATGTACATACGCCGCGCACGCAAGGGGCAACTGCCCACACATGGACATACACCATGCACGCAAGGGGCGGCTGCACACACATGTACATCCACCGCGACGCAAGGGGCGAGTGCACACACACGTACACACACCGCGCACGCAAGGGGCGGCTGCACACACACGTACACACACCATGCACGCAATTGCCGGCATGCACACACACGTACATCCACCGCGCACGCAAGGGGCAACTGCACACACATGTTACACACACCGCGACGCTTGGGGCAGCTGCACTCACACGTACACACACCGCGCACGCAAGGGACGGCTGCACACCACACGTACATACACCGCGCACGCAAGGGGCGGCTGCACTTACATGTACACACACCACGCACGCAAGGGGCGGCTGCACACACACGTACATACACCGCGCACGCAAGGACCGGCTCCACTCACATGTACATCCACCGCGCAACCACGGGGCGGCTGCACACACACGTACATACACCGCGCATGCAAGGGGCTGCTGCACACACACTTACACACAAAATGCACGCTTGGGGCGACGGCACTCACATGTACATACACCGCGCACGAAAGGGGTGGCTGCACACACACGTACATCCACCGCGCACGCAAGGGGCGGCTGCACACACACATACATACACCGCGCACGCTTGGGGCGGCTGCACACACACGTACCTACACCGCGCACGCAAGGGGCGGCTGCACACACACGTACATACACCGCGCACGCAAGGGGCGAGTGCACACACACGTACACACACCGCGCACGCAAGGGGCGGCTGCACACACACGTACACACACCATGCACGCAATTGCCGGGCATGCACACACCCGTACATCCACGCGCACGCAAGGGGCAACTGCACACACATGTACACACACCGCGCACGCTTGGGCAGCTGCACTCACATGTACACACACCGCGCACGCTTGGGGCGGCTGCACACACACGTACACACACCGCGCACGCTTGGGCGGCTGCACACACACGTACCTACACCGCGCACGCAAGGGGCGGCTGCACACACACTTACACACAAAATGCACGCTTGGGGCGACGGCACTCACATGTACACACACCGCGCACGCAAGGGGCGGCTGCACACACACGTACACACACCATGCACGCAATTGCCGGCATGCACACACACGTACATCCACCGCGCACGCAAGGGGCAACTGCACACACATGTACACACACCGCGCACGCTTGGGGCAGCTGCACTCACATGTACACACACCGCGCACGCTTGGGGCGGCGGCACACACACGTACACACACCGCGCACGCAAGGGGCGGCTGCACTTACATGTACACACACCACGCACGCAAGGGGCGGCTGCACACACACGTACATACACCGCGCACGCAAGGACCGGCTCCACTCACATGTACATCCACCGCGCAACCACGGGGCGGCTGCACACACACGTACATACACCGCGCACGCAAGGGGCTGCTGCACACACACTTACACACAAAATGCACGCTTGGGGCGACGGCACTCACATGTACATACACCGCGCACGAAAGGGGTGGCTGCACACACACGTACACACACCATGCACGCAAGGAGCGACTTCACGCACAGGTACACACACCATGCACGCAAGGTTCGGCTGCACACACATGTACATCCACCGCGCACGCAAGGGGCGGCTGCACACACATGTACATACACCATGCACGCAAGGGGCGGCTGCACACACCTGTACACACACCGCGCACGCAAGGGGCGAGTGCACACACACGTACACACACCGCGCACGCAAGGGGCGGCTGCACACACACGTACACACACCATGCACGCAATTGCCGGCATGCACACACACGTACATCCACCGCGCACGCAAGGGGCAACTGCACACACATGTACACACACCGCGCACGCTTGGGGCAGCTGCACTCACATGTACACACACCGCGCACGCTTGGGGCGGCTGCACACACACGTACATACACCGCGCACGCTTGGGGCGGCTGCACACACACGTACCTACACCGCGCACGCAAGGGGCGGCTGCACACACACTTACACACAAAATGCACGCTTGGGGCGACGGCACTCACATGTACACACACCGCGCACGCAAGGGGCGGCTGCACACACACGTACACACACCATGCACGCAATTGCCGGCATGCACACACACGTACATCCACCGCGCACGCAAGGGGCAACTGCACACACATGTACACACACCGCGCACGCTTGGGGCAGCTGCACTCACATGTACACACACCGCGCACGCTTGGAGCGGCTGCACACACACGTACATACACCGCGCACGCAAGGGGCGGCTGCACACATACGTACCTACACCGCGCACGCAAGGGGCGGCTGCACACACACGTACATACACCGCGCACGCAAGGACCGGCTCCACTCACATGTACATCCACCGCGCAACCACGGGGCGGCTGCACACACACGTACATACACCGCGCACGCAAGGGGCTGCTGCACACACACTTACACACAAAATGCACGCTTGGGGCGACGGCACTCACATGTACATACACCGCGCACGAAAGGGGTGGCTGCACACACACGTACATCCACCGCGCACGCAAGGGGCGGCTGCACACACACATACATACACCATGCACGCAAGGGGCGAGTGCAAAAACATGTACATACGCCGCGCACGCAAGGGGCAACTGCCCACACATGGACATACACCATGCACGCAAGGGGCGGCTGCACACACATGTACATCCACCGCGCACGCAAGGGGCGAGTGCACACACACGTACACACACCGCGCACGCAAGGGGCGGCTGCACACACACGTACACACACCATGCACGCAATTGCCGGCATGCACACACACGTACATACACCGCGCACGCAAGGGGCGAGTGCGCACACACGTACATACACCGCGCACGCAAGGGGGGGCTGCACACACACGTACATACACCGCGCACGCAAGGGGCCAGTGCAAGCACATGTACATACACCATGCACGCAAGGGCCGGCATGCACAGAAACGTACATACACCGCGCACGCAAGGGGCTGCTGCACACACACGTACACACACCATGCACGCACGGGGCGGCTGCACACACACGTACATCCACCGCGCACGCACGGGGCCGGCGACTGCACACACATGTACATAAACCATGCACGCAAGGGGCGGCTGCACACACATGTACATCCACCGCGCACGCAAGGGGCGAGTGCAAACACATGTACATACACCGCGCACGCAAGGACAAGGATGCACACACATGTACATACACCGCGCACGCAAGGGGCGGCTGCACACGCACGTACATACACCGCGCACGCAAGGGGCGGCTGCACACACACGTACATCCACCGCGCACGCAAGGGGCAACTGCACACACATGTACACACACCGCGCACGCTTGGGGCAGCTGCACTCACATGTACACACACCGCGCACGCAAGGAGTTACGTTAAACAGTGCCGGAACCTTTTGCCGCCTGAGGCAAATCGGGCCGGAACACTATTTTGCCCGGAATAACCACTTCCGAGCACCCAAGTTAATTCGGCCGAATTAACTTGGGTGCTCGGAAGTGGTTATTCCGGGCAAAATAGTGTTCCGGCCCGATTTGCCTCAGGCGGCAAAAGGTTCCGGCACTGTTTAACGTAACTAAAACCTGGCCTCGTGGAGGGGGGACGAAGAGCCCGAGACATCCGCCTAGGCCGCTGAGCACGCACCACTAAATGCGCCGGAGCTGCCTCAGTGAGGATTCGAACCCCTGACCTCCAAGGTGCACAGGTTTTAGTTACGTTAAACAGTGCCGGAACCTTTTGCCGCCTGAGGCAAATCGGGCCGGAACACTATTTTGCCCGGAATAACCACTTCCGAGCACCCAAGTTAATTCGGCCGAATTAACTTGGGTGCTCGGAAGTGGTTATTCCGGGCAAAATAGTGTTCCGGCCCGATTTGCCTCAGGCGGCAAAAAGGTTCCGGCACTGTTTAACGTAACTAAAACCTGTGCACCTTGGAGGTCAGGGGTTCGAATCCTCACTGAGGCAGCTCCGGCGCATTTAGTGGTGCGTGCTCAGCGGCCTAGGCGGATGTCTCGGGCTCTTCGTCCCCCCTCCACGAGGCCAGGTTTTAGTTACGTTAAACAGTGCCGGAACCTTTTTGCCGCCTGAGGCAAATCGGGCCGGAACACTATTTTGCCCGGAATAACCACTTCCGAGCACCCAAGTTAATTCGGCCGAATTAACTTGGGTGCTCGGAAGTGGTTATTCCGGGCAAAATAGTGTTCCGGCCCGATTTGCCTCAGGCGGCAAAAAGGTTCCGGCACTGTTTAACGTAACTCAAGGGGCGGCTGCACACACACGTACATCCACCGCGCACGCAAGGGGCTGCTGCACACACACGTACATCCACCGCGCACGCAAGGGGCGGCTGCACACACACGTACACACACCGCGCACGCAAGGGGCAACTGCACACACATGTACACACACCGCGCACGCTTGGGGCGGCTGCACACACACGTACCTACACCGCGCACGCAAGGGGCGGCTGCACACACACGTACATACACCGCGCACGCAAGGGGCAACTGCACACACATGTACATACACCGCGCACGCAAGGGGCAACTGCACACACATGTACACACACCGCGCACGCAAGGGGCAACTGCACACACACGTACACACACCGCGCACGCTTGGGGCGGCTGCACACACACGTAAATACACCGCGCACGCAAGGGGCGGCTGCACACACACGTACATCCACCGCGCACGCAAGGGGCAACTGCACACACATGTACACACACCGCGCACGCAAGGGGCAACTGCACACACACGTACACACACCGCGCACGCTTGGGGCGGCTGCACACACACGTAAATACACCGCGCACGCAAGGGGTGGCTGCACACACACGTACATCCACCGCGCACGCAAGGGGCGGCTGCACACACACGTACATACACCGCGCACGCTTGGGGCGGCTGCACACACACGTACCTACACCGCGCACGCAAGGGGCGGCTGCACACATACGTATACCTACACCGCGCACGCAAGGGGCGACTGCACACACATGTACATCCACCGCGCACGCAAGGGCCGGCTGCACACACACGTACACACACCATGCACGCAAGGGCCGGCTGCACACACACGTACATACACCGCGCACGCTTGGGGCGGCTGCACACACACGTACACACACCGCGCACGCAAGGGGCAGCTGCACACACACGTACATACACCATGCACGCAAGGGGCTGCACACACACTTACACACACCTTGCACGCAAGGGCCGGCATGCACACACACTGGCATACACCGCGCACGCAAGGGGCGGCTGCACACACGTACATACACCGCGCACGCAAGGGGCGAGTGCACACACACGTACACACACCGCGCACGCAAGGGGCGGCTGCACACACACGTACACACACCATGCACGCAATTGCCGGCATGCACACGCACGTACATCCACTGCGCACGCAAGGGGCAACTGCACACACATGTACACACGCTTGGGGCGGCTGCACTCACATGTACACACACCGCGCACGCAAGGGCCGGCTGCACACACACGTACATCCACCGCGCACGCAAGGGGCAACTGCACACACACGTACACACACCATGCACGCAAGGGCCGGCTGCACTCACATGTACACACACCATGCACGCAAGGGCCGGCTGCACACACACTTACACACACAATGCACGCTTGGGGCAACGGCACTCACATGTACATACACCATGCACGCAAGGGGCGGCTGCACACACACGTACACACACCATGCACGCAAGGAGCGACTTCACGCACAGGTACACTCACCATGCACGCAAGGGGCGGCTGCACACACACGTACACACACCGCGCACGCAAGGGACGGCTGCACACACACGTACATACACCGCGCACGCAAGGGGCAACAGCACTCACATGTACATACACCATGCACGCAAGGGGCGGCTGCACACACACGTACACACACCATGCACGCAAGGAGCGACTTCACGCACAGGTACACACACCATGCACGCAAGGTTCGGCTGCACACACATGTACATCCACCGCGCACGCAAGGGGCGAGTGCAAACACATGTACATACACCATGCACGCAAGGGGCGGCTGCACACACATGTACATCCACCGCGCACGCAAGGGGCGAGTGCACACACACGTACACACACCGCGCACGCAAGGGGCGGCTGCACACACACGTACACACACCATGCACGCAATTGCCGGCATGCACACACACGTACATCCACCGCGCACGCAAGGGGCAACTGCACACACATGTACACACACCGCGCACGCTTGGGGCAGCTGCACTCACATGTACACACACCGCGCACGCAAGGGCCGGCTGCACACACACGTACACACACCATGCACGCAATTGCCGGCATGCACACACACGTACACACACCGCGCACGCAAGGGGCGGCTGCACACACACGTACACACACCATGCACGCAATTGCCGGCATGCACACACACGTACACACACCGCGCACGCAAGGGGCGGCTGCACACACATGTACACACACCGCGCACGCTTGGGGCAGCTGCACACACACGTACATACACCGCGCACGCAAGGGCCGGCTGCACACACACGTACATACACCGCGCACGCAAGGGGCAACTGCACACACATGTACACACACCGCGCACGCAAGGGGCAACTGCACACACACGTACACACACCGCGCACGCTTGGGCGGCTGCACACACACGTACCTACACCGCGCACGCAAGGGGCGGCTGCACACACACGTACATCCACCGCGCACGCAAGGGGCAACTGCACACACATGTACACACACCGCGCACGCTTGGGGCAGCTGCACACACATGTACACACACCGCGCACGCAAGGGGCGGCTGCACACACACGTACATCCACCGCGCACGCAAGGGGCAACTGCACACACACGTACATCCACCGCGCACGCAAGGGGCGGCTGCACACACACGTACACACACCGCGCACGCAAGGGGCAACTGCACACACATGTACACACACCGCGCACGCTTGGGGCGGCTGCACACACACGTACCTACACCGCGCACGCAAGGGGCGGCTGCACACACACGTACATACACCGCGCACGCAAGGGGCAACTGCACACACATGTACATACACCGCGCACGCAAGGGGCAACTGCACACACACGTACCACACCGCGCACGCAAGGGGCAACTGCACACACACGTACACACACCGCGCACGCTTGGGGCGGCTGCACACACACGTACCTACACCGCGCACGCAAGGGGCGGCTGCACACACACGTACATCCACCGCGCACGCAAGGGGCAACTGCACACACATGTACACACACCGCGCACGCTTGGGCAGCTGCACACACATGTACACACACCGCGCACGCAAGGGGCGGCTGCACACACACGTACATACACCGCGCACGCAAGGGGCAACTGCACACACACGTACATCCACCGCGCACGCAAGGGGCGGCTGCACACACACGTACACACACCGCGCACGCAAGGGGCAACTGCACACACATGTACACACACCGCGCACGCTTGGGGCGGCTGCACACACACGTACCTACACCGCGCACGCAAGGGCGGCTGCACACACACGTACATACACCGCGCACGCAAGGGGCAACTGCACACACATGTACATACACCGCGCACCAAGGGGCGGCTGCACACACACGTACATACACCGCGCACGCTTGGGGCAGCTGCACTCACATGTACACACACCGCGCACGCAAGGGGCGGCTGCACACACACGTACATCCACCGCGCACGCAAGGGGCGGCTGCACACACACGTACACACACCGCACGCAAGGGGCGGCTGCACACACACGTACACCACCGCGCACGCAAGGGCGGCTGCACACACACGTACATACACCGCGCACGCAAGGGGCTGCACACACACGTACACACACCGCGCACGCAAGGGCCGGCTGCACACACACGTACACCACCGCGCACGCAAGGGCGGCTGCACACACACGTACATCCACCGCGCACGCAAGGGGCGGCTGCACACACACGTACACACACCGCGCACGCAAGGGGCAACTGCACACACACGTACACACACCGCGCACGCTTGGGGCGGCTGCACACACACGTACCTACACCGCGCACGCAAGGGGCGGCTGCACACACACGTACATCCACCGCGCACGCAAGGGGCAACTGCACACACATGTACACACACCGCGCACGCTTGGGGCAGCTGCACTCACATGTACACACACCGCGCACGCAAGGGGCGGCTGCACACACACGTACATCCACCGCGCACGCAAGGGGCAACTGCACACACACGTACATCCACCGCGCACGCAAGGGGCGGCTGCACACACACGTACACACACCGCGCACGCAAGGGGCAACTGCACACACATGTACACACACCGCGCACGCTTGGGGCGGCTGCACACACACGTACCTACACCGCGCACGCAAGGGGCGGCTGCACACACACGTACATACACCGCGCACGCAAGGGGCAACTGCACACACATGTACATACACCGCGCACGCAAGGGGCAACTGCACACACATGTACACACACCGCGCACGCAAGGGGCAACTGCACACACACGTACACACACCGCGCACGCTTGGGGCGGCTGCACACACACGTAAATACACCGCGCACGCAAGGGGCGGCTGCACACACACGTACATCCACCGCGCACGCAAGGGGCAACTGCACACACATGTACACACACCGCGCACGCTTGGGGCAGCTGCACTCACATGTACACACACCGCGCACGCAAGGGCCGGCTGCACACACACGAAAAACCACCGCGCACGCAAGGGGCAACTGCACACACACGTACATACACCGCGCACGCAAGGGGCGGCTGCACACACACGTACACACACCGCGCACGCAAGGGGCAACTGCACACACATGTACACACACCGCGCACGCTTGGGGCGGCTGCACACACACGTACCTACACCTTGCACGCAAGGGGCGGCTGCACACACACGTACATACACCGCGCACGCAAGGGGCAACTGCACACACATGTACATACACCGCGCAACCACGGGGCGGCTGCACACACACGTACATACACCGCGCACGCAAGGGGCAACTGCACACACATGTACACACACCGCGCACGCTTGGGGCGGCTGCACACACACGTACCTACACCGCGCACGCAAGGGGCGGCTGCACACACACGTACATACACCGCGCACGCAAGGGGCAACTGCACACACATGTACATACACCGCGCAACCACGGGGCGGCTGCACACACACGTACACACACCGCGCACGCAAGGGGCAGCTGCACACACACGTACATACACCATGCACGCAAGGGGCTGCACACACACTTACACACACCTTGCACGCAAGGGCCGGCATGCACACACACTGGCATACACCGCGCACGCAAGGGGCGGCTGCACACACGTACATACACCGCGCACGCAAGGGGCGAGTGCACACACACGTACACACACCGCGCACGCAATTAAGGGACGGCTGCACACACACGTACATACACCGCGCACGCAAGGGGCAACGGCACTCACATGTACATACACCATGCACGCAAGGGGCGGCTGCACACACACGTACACACACCATGCACGCAAGGAGCGACTTCACGCACAGGTACACACACCATGCACGCAAGGTTCGGCTGCACACACATGTACATCCACCGCGCACGCAAGGGGCGGCTGCACACACATGTACATACACCATGCACGCAAGGGGCGGCTGCACACACCTGTACATCCACCGCGCACGCAAGGGGCGAGTGCACACACACGTACACACACCGCGCACGCAAGGGGCGGCTGCACACACACGTACACACACCATGCACGCAAGGGCCGGCATGCACACACAGTATACACACACCGCGCACGCAAGGGGCGGCTGCACACACACGTACATACACTGCGCACGCAAGGGGCTGCTGCACACACACTTACACTCACCATGCACGCAAGGGGCGGCTGCACACACACGTACATACACCGCGCACGCAAGGGACGGCTGCACACACACGTACATACACCGCGCACGCAAGGGGCAACTGCCCGCACATGTACATCCACCGCGCACGCAATTAAGGGACGGCTGCACACACACGTACATACACCGCGCACGCAAGGGGCAACGGCACTCACATGGACATACACCATGCACGCAAGGGGCGGCTGCACACACACGTACATACACCGCGCACGCAAGGGGCTGCTGCACACACACTTACACACACAATGCACGCAATTAGGGGCGACGGCACTCACATGTACATACTCTTGGGCGGCTGCACTCACATGTACATACACCGCGCATGCAAGGGGCAACTGCACACACACGTACACACACCATGCACGCAAGGGCCGGCATGCACACACACGTACATACACTGCGCACGCAAGGGGCAACTGCACACACACGTACACACACCATGCACGGAAGGGACGGCTGCACTCACATGTACACACACCATGCACGCAAGGGCCGGCTGCACACACACGTACATACACCATGCACGCAAGGGGCTGCACACACACTTACACACCACCTTGCACGCAAGGGCCGGCATGCACACACACTGGCATACACCGCGCACGCAAGGGGCGGCTGCACACACGTACATACACCGCGCACGCAAGGGGCGAGTGCACACACACGTACACACACCGCGCACGCAATTAAGGGACGGCTGCACACACACGTACATACACCGCGCACGCAAGGGGCAACGGCACTCACATGTACATCCACCATGCACGCAAGGGGCGGCTGCACACACACGTACACACACCATGCACGCAAGGACAAGGATTCACACACATGTACACACACAAAGCACGCAAGGGGCTGCTGCACACACACGTACATACACCGCGCACGCAAGGGGCGGCTGCACTCACATGTACACACACCACGCACGCAAGGGGCGGCTGCACACACACGTACATACACTGCGCACGCACGGGGCGACTGCACACACATGTACATAAACCATGCACGCAAGGGGCGGCTGCACACACATGTACATACACCGCGCACGCAAGGGGCGAGTGCAAACACATGTACATACACCGCGCACGCAAGGACAAGGATGCACACACATGTACATACACCGCGCACGCAAGGGGCGGCTGCACACACACGTACATACACCGCGCACGCAAGGGGCGAGTGCGCACACACGTACATACACCGCGCACGCAAGGGGCGGCTGCACACACACGTACATACACCGCGCACGCACGGGGCCAGTGCAAGCACATGTACATACACCATGCACGCAAGGGGCGGCTGCACACACATGTACATACACCGCGCACGCAAGGGGCGAGTGCAAACACATGTACATACACCGCGCACGCAAGGGGCAACTGCCCGCACATGTACATCCACCGCACACGCAAGGGGCGGCTGCACACACATGTACATACACCGCGCACGCAAGGGGCGGCTGCACACACACGTACATACACCGCGCACGCAAGGGGCGAGTGCGCACACACGTACATACACCGCGCACGCAAGGGGGGCTGCACACACACGTACATACACCGCGCACGCAAGGGGCCAGTGCAAGCACATGTACATACACCATGCACGCAAGGGCCGGCATGCACAGAAACGTACATACACCGCGCACGCAAGGGGCTGCTGCACACACACGTACACACACCATGCACGCACGGGGCGGCTGCACACACACGTACATCCACTGCGCACGCACGGGGCCGGCGACTGCACACACATGTACATAAACCATGCACGCAAGGGGCGGCTGCACACACATGTACATCCACCGCGCACGCAAGGGGCGAGTGCAAACACATGTACATACACCGCGCACGCAAGGACAAGGATGCACACACATGTACATACACCGCGCACGCAAGGGGCGGCTGCACACGCACGTACATACACCGCGCACGCAAGGGGCGGCTGCACACACACGTACATACACCGCGCACGCACGGGGCCAGTGCAAGCACATGTACATACACCATGCACGCAAGGGGCGGCTGCACACACATGTACATACACCGCGCACGCAAGGGGCGAGTGCAAACACATGTACATACACCGCGCACGCAAGGGGCAACTGCCCGCACATGTACATCCACCGCGCACGCAAGGGGCGGCTGCACACACATGTACACACACCATGCACGCAAGGACAAGGATGCACACACATGTACACACACCATGCACGCAAGGGGCGGCTGCACACACACGTACACACACCGCGCACGCAAGGGGCGAGTGCAAACACATGTACATACACCATGCACGCAAGGACAAGGATGCACACACATGTACACACACCATGCACGCAAGGGGCGGCTGCACACACACGTACATACACAATGCACGGTTGGGGCGACGGCACTCACATGTACATACACCATGCACGCAAGGACAAGGATGCACACACATGTACATACACCGCGCACGCAAGGGGCGGCTGCACACACACGTACATACACCGCGCACGCAAGGGGCGAGTGCGCACACACGTACATCCACCGCGCACGCAAGGGGCGGCTGCACACACACGTACATACACCGCGCACGCAATGGGCGAGTGCAAACACATGTACATACACCGCGCACGCAAGGGGCGGCTGCACACACACGTACACACACCATGCACGCAAGGGCCGGCATGCACACACACGTACATACACCGCGCACGCAAGGGGCGGCTGCACAGAAACGTACACACACCGCGCACGCAAGGGCCGGCTGCACACACATGTACATACACCTTGCACGTACAACACACAACACACACACACAACAAAAAATTATATACACACACACACGCACACGCACACGCACACGCACACGCACACGCACACGCACACGCACACGCACACGCACAACACACACAACACACACAACACACACACGCACACGTGAACAACACACACACACAACAATTATAATATTAGTGTAGTATATCAAACAAAATAGTAATAAAGTATTTGCAAGCGTACTTCGTGTGAATTATGTGTAGACGAGAATAGAAGCTAAACAAAACTCTAATGGAGAAAGAGGGATTCGAACCCTTGGGAAAGTTACCCCATACATAGCATTCCACTCGGACATTTCTCCGAAAAAAAGGTCACGTAAGCTAAGGGTGGAGAGTTAAGGGTGTAGGTTGTAGGATGTATGGTGTAGGGTGTAGGGTGTAGGGTGTAGGGTGTCTTGAGCTTTCTTTTTTGAGATCAATAGAGTCCCCTTCCATGATCATGTGCGTGATCTGGTTATGATTTTCATCTATGGCGTGTGTGGCCACATCGTGTATTTACAACTTTCTAGCCATGGATAACTAGGTAACCATAAATTGGTTACCATGATAACTAGGTAAAAACGTGTTGGTTTCAGAATACATGTGATCGCTGCATTGTCATCTACAATGTACAAATCAATCACGGATTTCGGGGCTACGGATTTCGGGGCTAAGTTTTTGTGGGTAGAGATTGGCAAGGGTGTCTTTATCTTGCCACTTGGTCACTTGGTGTGCATTACGTCTGTTCTTGCGTTGGAGTCAAAAAACTGTCCGTGTGTGGTGGTGGACTTTTCCTCACGGGCAGTCGCCATATGTCATACAAGCACTTGTTCGGCGTACCACTAGCTCATGTATGTCACCATTGTAATTTTGCGTTGTAACAGCATTTCTCGGAGCCAACGGCCGTTGGACTCAAAAAACTGACCGTGTGTGGTGGTGGACTTTTCCTCACGGGCAGTCGCCATATGTCATACAAGCACTTGTTCGGCGTACCACTAGCTCGTGGATGTCACCATTGTAATTTTGAGTTGTAACAGCATTTCTCGGAGCCAACGGCCGTTGGACTTCGAAAAACTGATAGCCTTGTCTGAAGGTGTGTGCGTGAATGGCACATGTGCATCGTCGGGGGGAGTTTTCTCAAGAGCCACATGTGGTAGTGTAAGGTGGGCATGCTTAGTGCGTACGGGTGGGAGGGACAAGAGGTGCAGAAGTTGACGGCTTTTGACCTTGGGAAATGACACGGCACACATAAGACAACAAAGTGATAATTTTAATGTCTTTACTGGTGTACTGTCAATTTCTCCGAGCCAACGGCCGTTGGACTCTCGAAACTCTCCTGTCTACAAAGTGTGTGCGTGCGATGGCACTTGTTCCATGTGCCGGGGGGGGGTGAGAAATCTGTCGTTCATTAATTTGTGCCTCGTCGGGGTGGGCATGCATGAATTTGTGCCTCGTCGGGGTGGACATGCATGAAAGCATTTTCATTGGTACTCGGGGTTCAATATTTTTGTCTTGCTGTTGAAACGTCGACGTGCTCTTCTCCTGCTCTTTTTTTTTCCTACTCAACGGCCGTTGGTGCTTTTAAACTTGCCCAGCGTTATGACTAGGATGCCCTTCTTTACTGCTAGCCACCGCCCCTTGTGTACAATGCTAGAATTAGGCCGGGGTAATGGTACACGTCCACCGCGTCCCCAGTGCAAGGTTCGTGAATGCGCTGGTTCGTAAAAAATTCGGCACTTGGAAGGTTCGAACACCTGACCCCACTTTCGTTATTTCAACATGCCCTGAACGAAAAAGCTGCGTAAAGGATACATTAACCGTTCCCTGTTATTCTTGATTATATTGCGATATCATGGACGTACACACGCGGTTGGTGGTCCGTACTTGCCAACTGCACTTGCAAACTGACTGACTGACTGCCTCCGTTACGCACTTGCGTGTGTTTCCGTACTTGCCAACTGAACTTGCAAACTGACTGAATGACTGCCTCCGTTACGACTAACAAGTGAACGACGAGTGAGCTACTAAAGTTTTGTTCAGTTCATTGTGTCTATATGTACATAGCCGTTTCTTCAAAACCGTTGCGTGGATACCTTGATTCTGGGTTCGCTGATACTTGTTTCCCATTTTAAATCTCCCGTCCATAATTGGATACATGTAATGTAGGAGGATACCCACTTGCCCGAAATCCGCGTAACGGGTGATTAGTACTGCTGTAAGCGGAACCACAGACAAATCTGTCTAACGGGCTAACATTATTGTCCTTCATGTACTGGTTTTTGCACGCAGGACGCCATTCGCAACACCGCCTGACGGAGTCGGATGGACCGGACGTGCGTGAGGCTGCTGTTCACAGTCGTGAAGTTGGCAGACATTAATATCAACACGGTCACGAGAATTCGTCCAGAGAATAATTGATGCTTGTGACGTGCTCGACGGCTGCGATGACCGAGATGATGCGTGTAGTGCACAGCGTCCGAGACGTCGCGACACCCGTGGCTGTCCTGTTGATGCGAACGCACGGTGACGAGACGGAGCCCATTATATAGGTGGATTACAAGTTAGAACGGCCCTCGCGGTTGCACTGTTTAATCGCGAACGTGGATTTTGCGGAGCCGACGGCCGTTGGGGATTGGAAATCTGATGATATCGGGGCTGCGCACGACATCGAGGAACTGGGGATCGACGTAGGTCTACAGGCTCACTTGTCCGTCAACATGTATGGCCTCGCTTGACTGTCATCATCTTGACATGTACATAACTAGTTCATATACCATGCATTTGACACTGCCTGCACGTGGATTTTCCAGACATACATTGAGGGTAATTATAACTCGAAAGCACTACGTACGATTGAGACGTCCGGTCGTAGAGCAGATGCACTGGAGCTTTCTGATCTTCCAATTGATGGGTCTGTAATTATGTAAGATATTCAGATATCGCGATGACTCGAGCATCGATGCATGGAATGTAATAATGTATTTCATTCAATTATACATCCAATTTAACTCCGCAATTGAGGGGCACACATGTCCATCAGCCCGAGACAACATTTCCCAAGTAATTTTCGATTAGTGATTTAGTGTGGGCCTCCCCCATATGCCATTGCACAGTTCCAAGAAATGGAAATGCCACATTGAATTTGGCATTATCATTTGCCTCAAGGAAGACCAGCTACGGGCTGCGAAATTCGAACATCCGTAAAATTTGACACCGTGAAACCCTGACATACCTCACTTTTCCTGAGTTATGCAGTCAAGGGTAGCCATAGCAAAATGCTAGTCTCCTTGAATATTGTTGGCATCCATCCATCAAACTTGGATACGGCATGTGGCGATCTACTTGTTCAAGATCCCTCCTGCCTGTTCTTTGCTGTTGTCCACAAGTGTATCCTGTATATTCCAGGCAGACAAGCAGATCAGTAACAAGCAGCAGCACTAGCAATGACTATCAGTGTTTCTTTCATATCACGGGTTCAGATCCTCCTTGCCCGCTGCCACATCACGCAGGAATGCAGAATGATTACTACAAAAAATTTACATGCAACAGTGAACAAGCACTCATGTCCTCCACAAGAAACATTGGCCAGACACTACCAAACGTTCAACGGAATTCATCCATGCAATGTGTCAAAATATACTTTGAATGACATTGGTTGTCTCCTTGATACTTAATAGCAACCAAACCCATGCTGATATCCTGCGGTACTGCCTGTGAGATTGGCGAGCAATCCAGGCCCACTGCATATGTGGTACGTGCGAAAAACGCATACATGCATACTTCCGCATCACATTCACGGTATCTATCACACATAAAACCTCAGCCCACTACACTGACAGGGCAAAAGACCATAACCAATAACCCTTGGATGCCAGAGGGAAGCAGAGCATGGCTGACAACCCATGCTCTTTGAAGATGCAAGCATTATGGCATGCACAGTAAAACAAGGTGTGGCATTGCAAACATGAGATGAGCAGAGGGCCAAAGTTTGTACTAGACATCCAGAAATACACCCCAACAACTCCGCTACCCAAGGGTATGAGCGCATACCTGCGCAGCGATCACTCGGGTGACTGACTTCTTGCTGCTCTCCTGCAGCTCGCCCGCAATCACCAGCTCGTCCAGGATGTAGTATGCCTGCAACATCGTAGCCAAGAAAAAGGTTTCAGTTCCCACTCAGCCAATGTTTACATGAATGGCGATGAGGCAAGGCCTGCCTTTATATTTTTAGTACTATCAATGAGCAACTGTTGATTTGATATCACACATTGCAGGTTGTGAACACAGCTACCCACTGCCGGGGAACGGCAGGCCCAACACGCACATGCTCATAAAGTTCAACACAGAGTCAAAATGATGGAACAAGATATACAAGTAGCAATGGACTGAACCAACTGAACGCGAAGTCGCACCTTGTGAAAATTGAAGATTAGATCCAGCTCGCACACCTGGTTAAGTCCGGCAGTAAAACCAGAGACACCAGAGCACACAAAATAAGCATGTGTTAACAAGAGGCATTGAGCGGAGCGCAGGTGGAATAGCCACACTTGATTTAACAAGCATGTATCCGCCCCAGAGATAATCAACAAGGGACTCTTACCAACCATGCCCTCAAGAAACCAACCTCGCGACATGACAGTTTCTGCATGATGCGAAGACAGCTCCTGGGTGATACGACGGAAGGAGTAAGCCCCACACACATGTTTGTGTTCCTTGGTGTCGCCAGATTGTGCATACTAAGGAAAGTGGAAACCAGCCATCTGGAAGGGGATGGTTGGCTTGTATAGCATGCATTGGCTTGTATAGCATGCATTGGCTTGTATAGCATGCATTGGCTTGTGTAGCATGCATTGGCTTGTATAGCATGCATTGGCTTGTACAGCATGCATTGGCTTGTATAGCATGCATTGGCTTGTGTAGCATGCATAGGCTTGTATAGCATGCATTGGCTTGTATAGCATGCATTGGCTTGTATAGCATGCATTGGCTTGTGTAGCATGCATTGGCTTGTATAGCATGCATTGGCTTTTATAGCATGCAATCATGCTTTTACTCATGCTATCCCAGTGACAGCTTCACAAAGCAACCACCATATGCATGAAAACAGGGTGACTTGCCCTTGGCAAACTTCTTTCGTTGATTACTCACATTGCCAAAGTAGCGGTCGAGGATCTCAACAAAGTGGTGGATAGTCTCGAGCGTGATCAGCTCGTTCTCGTCCGCGTTCACGCCCATGATGAAGTAGAGCGACGCGTACCTGGTAATCGGTGGTGGTGGTGGTGGTGGTGGTGGCGGTGGTGGCGGTGTGCATGTGTGTGTGCGGGACATTGGCGTGTGCACAAGGAAACCAACAAGAGCAGAGCATTGCGGGCAAGGGGATAAGCAGGCAAAGGTGAGCACAAGCACGACCATGACCGGCGGGTGGTAACGAACGAAAACTGAACAGTAAGAAAAAACCCAAACAAAAAGCTTATTGAGTGCGGAGGCTAAGGCCTTGGGATAGTTTGGAAAGCCTCCTTAGGTAACTTGGGCATACGAAACAGCCAGACCAAAGTGAGTAATGCCTCCAGCCTAGTATGTCATTATCTCAAGCGTGAATCAAGAAGCAAGAAAACTGAATACACAACACACGAGCAGTACATCAGCATTACAACAGCCAGCGTTGCCCAGAAGGAATGCCCCAAGCTGCCATGCTCCTCCACACTCCCCAAACTGGTGTGTACAACTGGTGTATACAACAGACCATGCCACTGTAAGCGTGCCTCCATGAAGCAAATACGCACAGAAAGTCAACGCAGAGAGCACACCCAATCAACAACTCTTTAAAATGTTACCTTGAGCAGGCTTCCCATCCATACTTCTTCAACAACCACAGCACCACGACATCCACTTCTTTGCCTCTCATATCACCTCCAAAATGATGTCTATCCAAGCCCTTGGCAAACACACGGTCAAGCCGAAATGAGGGCAAATCTATGCACACGTTGCGCAAATTTTCCCGGCCAAACGCCAACACCACTCACACCAAAAGGCATTTGTATCTAACAAAGCAGTGTCACGTGGGTGATTTACTATAGGCCAAGTACAGCATTTCCTTCATTGCATGGCAGCACAAACTCGAATGGCAGAGAAAAGGCCCAGAGTAACGCGGAATACACGAGCAAGACTGTGCAGGAATGAAGATTATGCAATCATGCAAAACTGCAACATGAAAAATTAAATGGCTAGCTGTTTCTGTTTCTCCTTGCTATTGTCGGTTTTTTTAGCGCTTCATTTGTTTTTTGCTTTGCTCAATTTCAAAACTATTGTAGATGTCGTCAAAACGAAAACAGCTTCTACGTAGTGCTAAGCCACCTTCTACTCAGTGCGACAAATCCAGTGTCAGAACAATGCTAAGAAGTTCAAAACAGTCCGCAGGGATACATGGCTGATAAATACACTAATTGATAAATATACTGACTGCCATCTCCGGAGCACCTTCATATCCTTGTTACTTAGTATCAAGAAGTTGAAGTCTTACCTCTTATACACAACCTTCAGGTCCCTCCATTCCACGAAGTTGCACAGCTTGGCTGGCCGGGTAAGAACGATTTGTGACAGCTCCCGAATGATCTGGCCAGTACCAGGGTAAGCCAATTTCAAGGTCGTCAGCAACAGGCCTTGCAACAATACAGAGCCATTCGCATCGTGGCGAGGCCGACAACAGCAGCACGTCTAATACTCATCCCCACTAACTACTCAAACAACCCAGTCATACAAATCAGCCGAGCCTATCCGGACAAAATAAACGCGCCAAATCAGAAATATTCACGCACGATCCCAATGCGATGACTTCCCACACCAAGTATCCTTTCCCAGTTTGCGAGTTATGGAGCGACAGCGTACACAGTACTGCTGCGACGACGTTGATCTAATAAGAGACTGGAGCGATGTCGAATTCACATTCGAGTCTATTGAACATAACCGTGACCGCAGTCCACAACATACCTTTGTACGTTCCTTCTGGTTAAAAGGAGAATACCACTTAGTAAGCCGGACCTTTCCCTGCCTACTAATGAGCAGCACGAATTGTATCTGCAAGTGAGGAAGAAAAAGGACAAAAGACAAACATGAATGGACGATGAGGTCCTGATACCAAACTGGTTTAAAAAATCTCTTATTTCAAAGCAAGCACAGGGAAAACCGATTCCAACTTCAGCCAACTATTTACCATGATGCCTTCCTCTTATATGCTAACGGGCCTGAATAATGGAACAGCACGGGGTCCCAAAGCAAACAACGACCAAGGCTATATCTTTGAGGCAAGCCTCGGCTAAACTATTGAATCGAACTAGCTTTGGCTCTTGGTATCCACGCTGTCGGGAACACCTTGGCAAGGTTCTTGTAATGGCAGCTGGCCATCCATATTCCCCATGGAACCTGGGCAAAACGTCCATGGCTGCACGCGTCTACGGTAACGAAGCGACCCGCGGTAAGTTAACTGTAAGTTCCCGTTGGTCCGCCTACTTTGTGCTATATGCCGTCCTTTGATACATGAGTACCACTCAATGAAAGTAGTCTAAAATAGACAGCGCAGTATTCTCGAATTCTTGCCGGAAGATACTTGGAATGAGCAGAGTACAACAACAACAAACAAAGGACAGGCCCTGCCACGTGGTCGCAATTTGCACCAAGAAGGCAGCATCTCTTCTCTTCCTTCAGAAAATTCCTCATGCTGCCAAGTGCCAGGCTGTTCATTTTCACTTCTGGCCCACATAATATAAAGCCTACCAAGGCATCTGGAGACTGGTCTATTAGTGGTGCGTTCCATTTCAACATGAATGCAGCCATCGAAATGCCGAGTGCAAGAGGCTAGAGAGCCAGGCATCTTGGGGCAAAAGCAGGAGTCCGACTGGCCATCAGTTGATCAGCAGCTTCTGCTCGGGTAATGACGGACTTACGGCTAGATCCTCGCTAATAATCTGCCATGGCTCTGCACTGAATATCCTGTGCCGGGAAAGAGCAGGTGCACTGCGGGCTGCGGATGGAGCAGCGCTGTCCGCTTGTGCTGCTCAGTGTACTAGCGTTGGCAGGTGAAGGGCAGCCTCGTACTACCCTATTTTCACATTATACTTCGTGAGGCGTAGGACCTCATGGAAGCACATTGACGCATGTATTCCATTCCAAAATGCATTGGGCAATTCTCGCCACAGTGTTCAGTGCTTTTTGTTGTGCCGCCGTCCCTTACGGATCCGCCGCTGGGGTCGTCGGACTGGGATTACGTGATTTCAAGGGCGCATTAGATGGCGGCTCCACCGGCTCCGAAGGTTCTGGTGAAAAGCATTGCATCCTCGTTGGTAATGGCCGAAGCGTGCTGGGTTCTGGGAATGGCAAAGTCATCGACTCATTCAAAGAGATTGGCAGGTTTAATTTTTTTGAGACGGCTCACCTGGAGGCTGACGTGGGTACCTTGACCACGACATGGTTCCTCGGCGAGATGAAGGACCCCGGCCTCCGGCGAAAGGATGTGAACCCGCGCCGCGTGGTCGTCCCGGTCGTGTGGATTGGCAAGGCGAAAGCGTGTGTTGGGAAGGCACGGCCGTGCAGGATGAGCTCGGGTGAGCGGGAAGCCCGGGAGAAGACCATCAGCCGCGTGCGCAACCTGTGGAAAAAGGACCCCCTTTACTCTGTCCTCGAGATCCTGCCAGAGGATGTGGAGATGGAACTTCAGACCAAGTACGGCTTCACCGCGCTGTGGCCGTCCACTGGCCTGCAGGCACTCGTGTACATGCTCCGGACGTGCCCAACTGTGACCATCACGGGCTATGATTTTGCCCATGGGTCGCACGAGCACTTTTGGGAAAAGAAACGGAAGCGGCACACGCTGCACGACATGCACATGGAGGGCAAAATCATCCACCGACTCATCCAGGAGGGCAAGGTCGTTGTGCTGAACTAGGCACAAGCTCCACCAGGGCCCTGTTTTGCCCGGAGGCACTTTACTCCCAATGCGGGTGATTAGTTATTGTGCTTTGGAGCAATAACTAGGCCCGAAGGAGTTGCCCTCGCGAAGCCTAGGAGCACAGCTGGGCAGCACGTAGAGTGAAGAGCGTACCTGGGATCTTCCAACTTATTCCTGGATCATTCCAGCGAGCCTCTGTAGCAATGGCTGCTACAGCCAAGAGGCAAACAACTGTTCGTGCCTTTCCTCTCAAACGAATACTCTAGTCCTTAGATGACGTTGCGTCCAGAAACAGTTGACTCACTGAGTATGTCCTTGTTGTCTCACAACTCTTATTTATGTATTCATCAATAATGAATACTGTCGTACGAGTAGTAGATCATCAAAGCAAGGCGGGGAAAAGAGCGAACAAGAGAAACTGGGACTTGAGTCCCAGGCAGCGCTTAAGTCCTGAATGGCACACATGCAACAGAAGGAAGAGCACAAGCTACACATGCATGAGCCATACCTGATCGATCGAAAGGGCGCAACATGCCAACAGCCCACGATCAATTGATATGTTATTTATATCATGTGACAGTCCGGTCGCGTGCGAGTCGAATTGAATTGAATTGAATTGAATTGAATTGAATTGAATTGAATTGAATTGAATTGAACTGAATTGATATGCATTGAATCCATTCTCGTTCAAAGCCAGTGAACCTTAAAAGTAAAGCTTATGATAAAAATTTGACTTTGTCCGTATTGTAGTATAACACATGTGTCCACATCATCATGCAGGCATGTCCATGCTATGGTAACATCTATCAGCGCTGAGCTGGTACGCTCCGCAACATGTGCCCAGTCAGACACAGGGGGCACTCACCGTAAGGCAACGCTTGACCTATGCCCAAAGCATGGCCGGCAGAGAACAAGTTCCCCAGCTACTGTACCGGGTGGCAGTCGCAGCTGCGCATGTGAGGCCATAACCTCAGCTGGCCTCCAAGTCAATGACCAAGACAGCCTACTTTGAGGCTGGTCGGGAAACTCTGAAAAATAAATCAATAAACAAGTTCTAATGTCCCATGGAGATGCCCTCTTGTGACCATGTGACACCACTGTTTTGGAGTAGCAACACGACTGCTTGGACATGCTTCCATGCCCGGCCACATGAGCTCACAGGGGCCACATTTCCCAAGTGGGTATTTTCCATGCCGGACCACATTCCCACCCAGGGCGCTGCCTCTGTGCAGACTTGACTTCCAACAGGGAGAGCAATGCACAGCCACAACTGCATGGTTGCAAGAATGTGGGCATGGCTTCAAGAATGGGAGTGCTTGTCCATGCACGCCCCCAGCTACCCCCATGATACCCATCAACACACGACATTAAAAAAATTACCCCGCTGGTAACTTAGCCTCGAAAGGGCATCAAGCCGCGCCAGACAGTGTCCATTCCTATGTCTCACGGGAAAAGCCGCAAGAGCACCTCCTGATCACACCACGCTGGCTCCGCTAGTATTAATCCAGCTGGGGGCCACAGAAATGGGGCAGCCGGGGCCCCCCCGCACTGTCCCCCCCTGCGCGCTTCACCGCCGACCCCGCCCTCTTCCACAGCGACTGCAGCACCACCTTGGATGGCGACATGGGCGGCGATAACGACGTCTCCAGATGCCCATGGGCAGTATGATGCAAACCATGATGCGGCTGCGGCTTACTGCTACCGCCCGCAGGCGTTTCTGGCCCCCCGGCCGTCTCGTGCGTGCCACCTGGCGCGCGTGCCTCGGCATTACTACTGGCGCTTGCCGCCGGGGTCACCCCCCCCGGTGTCGAGTACTTGCGCGCGAGGAACCCCCCCATCCAGCCCATCGTTGCGCCGGGGTCCGACGGCGTGCCTGCAGGCGTCTCGGGCCCGTGACGGGACGGAGTGGACGAGCCGCTCGTCGGGAAAAGCCGGTCGAAACCATTCCCTGTGATCCCGTTCCCCCACAGCCGCGGGGGCGGCGTCTCCGCGGCACTGCTGTCGACGTCACTCGCGCCGCACCCCGTGGGCGTGCGCGCGGGCCGGTGCGCACTGGCGGGTTGCCGCGCGGACCCTGGCGCACCCTGGCTCCCGCTCTCGTCCTCGCTGGACGTTGCCTCGTCGTTGCTGTCGTAGTGGGCTGCGAGGACTGCTGCTGCATCCGCGTCTCCCCCACCTTTTCCCCCACCCCCGGCCCCCCGCCGGCTCCCACCCGCGGATGGTGTAGCATACCCCCCGTGCGCGGATGACGGTGTAAAGTACCCGTCCTTGGGGCTCCACCCGTTCCCGTTCTCTCGACCCGGAGGGAAGGGGCTGGCGAGGTTTCCCACTGCGTGTGGCGGCCCCGCCGGTGACGCCGCCCCTGGGTTATTGCCGCTCAGAGTCCGGCGGTAATGACCCCACATCTCCGGGGTTCCGATTGGCTGCGGGCTGCGCTCGGCCCAGCCGGCATCCGAGGCATCAAAGGACAGGCTGTTCCCGAGCACGGCACCGCGGTGGACGCGGGATAGCGGCTGGCATCCGGAGAAGCTGTCGTCCGCCCACCAGGATGCCTGGCCGCTGCGCTGGCTGCGGGGGAACCTGTGCAGCGGGGGCAACGGGGGGCAAGTCCATTGGGTGTTAGGAACAGAAAGGGGCGCAGGATAAGGGGTGGCAGGAACAGAAAGGGGTGCAGGAATAGGAGTGGCAGGAACAGAAAGGGGCAGTTAATGCTAGAAGGGAAAGTGAAAAGCAACATGGACAAAACACATGAAGTGCGCACAAGGAGGGCGAAAAGTCGAGCAGAATCACACAGACGTCAATCAATCCTTTTCAAACGAAGATATTGTCAACGGATAAACGGCAGAGACATCCACCACCTGGTAATGTCGGAGGGTGGACTGCTTGCTATGCCGCTTAGATGGGCAGGTTCAGCTGTTCAGTTGAGTTGCTGGCTCACTGGTTTGGCAGGTCCATCCCTGTCGGGTGCTCAGTGCTTGATCAATTGGCTACCGGTTGGTGGGTACGCAATGCCTGCCTGCTTGATCGGTTGGCTACCGGTTGGTGGGTACGCAATGCCTGCCTGGCTGCCTGCCTGGCTGCCTACCTTCCTGCCTTCCTGCCTGCCCACCTGCCGGCCTGCCTGCCTGCCCGCCTGCCTGCCTGCCTGCCTGCCTGCCTGCCTGCCTGCCTGCCTGCCTGCCTGCCTGCCTGCCTGCCTGCCTGCCTGCCTGCCTGCCTGCCTGCCTGCCTGCCCGCCGGCCTGCCTGCCTGCCCGCCGGCCTGCCTGCCTGCCTGCCCGCCTGCCTGCCTGCCTGCCTGCCTGCCTGCCTGCCTGCCTGCCTGCCTGCCTGCCTGCCTGCCTGCCTGCCTGCCTGCCCGCCCGCCCGCCTGCCTGCCTGCCTGCCTGCCTGCCTGCCTGCCTGCCTGTCTGTCTTATTAGGCATATTGCTCACTCAAATGCCAGCAACTTGATTTGCGAGTAACATCCACGCAGCCAGCCATGCTCCTGTGCCAGAACTTGCCTCCATCTCCCCTGCCTCTCAGGAAAACAGGAAACTGCCTCCCCCCCCTCCCCCCTGCACCCGCATTATCTCCAGGGCATCCCCACAGCTCACCCCTGCAGCTGGAAGCGCTCATGCTGCTGCTCCGGTGTCAGGTTGGCCTTCTCAGGGAAGCGAGGCGCCCACACGACATCACCCTCGTACACGCCCTCCCCCACCGGGTGGATGTCCGCCAGCATAACCTCCACCTCAACACTCTTGTCGGGCGAGCCAGGGCTGCCAGGTGCCCCTGCGGGCGTCTTGAACTTCATCTTGTCCAGCTGCCGCTCACATAGCACCAGGCTGTGGCCCTCCACGTAGCTCGGGTTGAACCAGAAATAGAACAGCGAGTTCTGGGGTGGCCCAGCAGATGAGGTCAGGGGGATGGCGAGGGGGGAAAGAAAAGGAACAAAAAAAGAATTTAAAAAAGAGGGAAAAGAAAGAGAAAATACACAGTGAAGGCAGGGCGTACAAGGCCAGATGCAACTTGTGCTGATCAAGTCGAAAAATGAGCGTTGTATGATGACTTCAAGGCGTGCTGAGCCCGAGAAGTCGCTGCGTCGGTAATACAAACGTGGGCCTGTGTTTGCAGGGCCGAGCCTCGCCTGATGTCCGCCCCCATCGGTCTGAGGTACATCGGGCGCATAGCGTGGGGCATGCGACACGCTCGGGAGGCGAACATTGTTCAGACACAAACACAGACACAGGTACATCCCCGGCCAGCATCGATAAGTTATAAATAAGATAAGTTGAACATGTCTTAATCTACTAGATGAGGAGGAACGCAGGAACAGAACAGCAAGAGTGGCCACTTCTCACTCCCTTTCCCCCCCTGCTCACCTGCGCATTCTGTTCTTGCTGATGACTGTCTGCCAATGACCTCCGTGCTCACCTCTTTGGCCACCTTCTTCTCGAACACCTGCACCTTGACATCTCCCCGCACAAACACGTCCTCAAACGTGACCCGCATCATGCCCAGCTCGCGGCTGATGGAGATGGCGTCCTGGCGGGGGCCAAGGTGCTGCACAGGGGGCATAACGGAAGTGGGGATGGCACACACAGTGGTGGCAGTGGGGGGAGGGCCAGGCGGTGGTGGCGCGATTGTTCTTGTCATTGCTATTGTTACTGTACTTGTAATTGCAATTGTAATTGTGATGTAATTGTAACTGTAACTGTAATTGTCCTTGTCCTTGTCCTTGTCCTTGTCCTTGTCCTTGTCCTTGTCCTTGTCGTTGTCGTTGTCGTTGTCGTTGTCATTGTAATTGTCAAAGTTTTTTTTTTTTTTTTTTTTCTTTTTCCTTGTCCTTTTCTATTTCTATTTCTATTTCTATTTCTATTTCTATTTCTATTTCTATTTCTATTTCTATTTCTATTTCTATTTCTTGTTCTAATTGTTGCTTTTTTAGCCAATGTTTCCTTGCTATCATTTTTTGTTGCTTTCCTTGTCTTTCTTGTTGCGATTGCTGTGTTGCGTGAGTAAGCGTGTGTGAGAGTGAGATTATGTGTCCTTGAACAGGGACAGATGAGGGTGCAGTGGCACACGCTGGTTGCGAGTAGAAGTGGGGATTAGCAATTGGCAGGAGAGGACTGATGCCCACAGCATAGTTGCACCACCCTGGGAGGTAAGGAGAAAGAACAGCAACATGTACAAGCTGCAAATGGGCCTCATCAGCCGTATTATGGCACCGAGCTGTTTGAGAGGAAGCACCTTGACTGCACGGCAGGCCCTTTGCTGCAGGGGAACACATGTAAGCGACGAGCAGGTCTACAACACGCATGTCTATCTATGCATATCTACAACACGTCCATGCACACATGGGGCACGAGATAGACAACGGGATGCAAGTATAAGAAACAAATGTAAGTCGTCGTTGCAGTGGCTGTGCAACCAGGGACAGAAAAGATCATGTGCAGGGCAGAAGAATCTTTTCCAGTCATCCCACGCTAAACAAGATAAAAATTACGTGTAACTTCTAATCATATTCTACAATGTGTAAAATATATGCGCAACTATGCTCTGTCACGTGAAGAATGATTAGCTTACGTAGAAATAAGGTCTGATAAGTGGTAGGTGGGCACCGGTTCTCAATTACTTACACACGAGGAGACAACCGGGTGCAGCTTGTGGGTGCCATCGCCTTCGCTCTCCCACAGCACCACGTGGATGTCTGGCAGACGTCACACATGCGAGGGGGCACGACCAGGTAGGTTAGGGGCCACACGCACAGGCAGCGCGGGGCAGCACCAACAGAAGCCATGGTCGCACGGGCGGTTGATGAGGAACCGCATGGACGACCCGAGACACATCACGCCAGGCTGGGAGACTGGCCAAGCTTCGCGGAAATCTAACAAATGATAACTCCACAAAGCAAGCATTTTATGGAATAGTAAATAGTCTGATACTCCGATATCGTATGGTCTGATATTGTAGCATACTGATGCAGACAGCACATGCGTGCCAGCCTCGCCTCATGGCCCGATCATGCCCACATGGCATTCGCCGCATGCACAGATAAGAGATTCCACCGCAGACACGCGGCCACCCTTGCATGACCACACGAAGAATCGCGATGGATTTAAGGCAGAGCAAGGACGGGAGCTATGGCCGACCTACCTCCAGCTCCGGCAGACCGCAGGGGGGAAGCCGGTATACTGGAGGGGGGCGGTCATCCACGTCGACCACACGCCCTGGCAGGCGCCCCCCGCCACCCCAGCAACCCCAGCCTAGGGAATATATTGCAGTAGTGTAGACTAGTCAGGCTTAGCTTGGCACGTGGCCCACACCTATGCACATGTGCGCCTATGATGGGACTCCCCACGGATGATGCCTTAAGAATTTAGCCAAGCTTTGCCTATGCAGAGAGCTACTCTCTGCTGAGACGCCATGCCCTAGCCATTGTTTAGCCATGATCATCTTCCACCCTCTGTCCGCACCTTAGCTGCTGGAATACATAGTGGTGCAGGTGCACTTTGTGCACCGACAGCGGCTGTAGTTTACACCCTACCCTTGCAGGAAGTAGCCCAGAATGTATTGAAAGCCATATGCCCCTTCTCAGGGATATGTGCTACATGTACTCCCAACGGAGATATGTTCCAATTTAATTTAATTTTTGTAAGGAGGTTCCGACTAACAGAATGCAAGTCCATACTGACAGGGAAAAACCTTCCCAATCCTTCCATTTTGGTTCTTTTCTTACCAAGTACTGGTCTACACAGAAAGTCGGAGGGCGTAAACGGGAAGTCTGCGCGGGTCGAGCAGGAGATCGGTCTATGAAGCAGCAAGCAGAGATTCCTGATTCTGATCCTAGAATTGTATTGTCGGCCCGCACCGAACTTACCTTTTCGGCCAGTTTTTAAGGGGTAAAACGTTCTTGGGGAGGCCTCCCCAAAAGACCTGGCTTTCCCCCGAACGAAAATGAAAAGTTACCGGACGTCTGACACGTGGACAAAAACATCCGGGTTACTCCACAGAACGTGGGCAACACGGCGAAGGCGAAAGTGAAACCTGAGCGCTATCGGCACGTTGCTGCAAGATTCCACAGGATTCCGTGCGCGGACTCGTGCCAACCAGGCTGTACTTTTTGGCTTTTGCCTTTCATGCTCCTCAACTTTCCCTGCAGACCGGGCCTAAGCAACTCCTGTCTTCCCCCTGGACAGGGATTTCAGTCACAAAAGCGCCTTCAGTTGCTACCAGGAACAGGAAATCAGACACCGGAGTCATCCTACCGTTTCGGACGCCCAGGTTACGGATGGTCATGGATGTGAGCCGGGCCTCGGTGACAGGTGGCGGCCCCTCGTTCAGCGCCTTGCTGAAGTAGGACAGGTATCGCCGCTGGCTTGGGATGGTCACACCCTTCCCGTTGGTCGTCCGCGCTTCCCCGTACAGCTTCAGGGAGGCCAAGGGTGTGTCCACCAGCCCCAGGTAGAGCAGGTACGCACAGATCATGAGCCCGGTGCGGCCCTGCAAATGGATAGCACGCCACAGGGAGGGCATAAGGATTACACAGGCATTGCAAAGGATTGACACATAAATTCCAACAGGTTGACAAATGCATGAAGGAATGGAAAAGGAATAACACAGGAATTCCTATCCATTACACCGCCCGCATTGGTAGATTAATGAAATAAAGAATTGCTCAAAGCATTTCCGCCCAAAAACGTTAAAACAAACAAAGAAATTTTAATTAACTAACTCCCAGGGCTGTGGATCGGAGTAAAGATGTACTTACTAAACAAACAAAGCAAATTAATATACTAAATCTTGGAGGCTCTGGGGGGGTACCCTGGTGGATAAAAGGAAACAAACAGTCTTTATAAAGTATGTCAAAACTGCGGCTTTCGGCGACTTTGATGCTGCAGCTGGATCGGGCTTGACGAGAGCTGTCGAATGCCGTATAGTTGTTAGTCCAGTCTATGGATCAGTCGTAGTACCAGTCCATGGATCAGTAGTACCAGTCTATGGATCAGTAGTACCAGTCTATGGATCAGTAGTACCAGTCTTTGGATCAGCCGTAGTACCAGTCCATGGATCAGTAGTACCAGTCTTGAGTTGATTTGTGTTATTAATAGTACCAGTCTATGGATCCAGTATTATAATAACCCTGTCGGTAGTTGGTACACCGGCGTGGGAATAAACTCAACTCAACTGAACTCGACAGTTGTTAGTAGGGAATACATGTACAAGGGCCGGCCGAATGCTGGGGACGGCCGCGTGTACACGTGCCGTATCTACCAAACAAACAAAAGAATGTTATTAAATATATACCCAGCTGCCTCGAACGGCTGCACGACGAAAAAACATTCAAAGAATTTTAAATAAAGAAAGAAAAGCCGGGGACCCTACTTGTCTCCAAACAATCGATCCAGAGTAATTCAAAATTCGCCCAGGGCAGAAATTGAGGGTGCATTAAAACTCGGCGGTGTACTCCTAATTGCTGTTTATTATTATTATTATTATTATTATTATTATTATTATTAATTGCTATTTATTATCATTACAAATACACTGTAAGTATACACAAGGAATTCCTAATGCATTACAAAGGGATGAAAAAGGGATGACAAGGGGATTCCTAGCTAAAAGGGGATAGGGATAGGGTTGGCAAAGGGAGCAAGGAGCGTGCATACCAAGCGACACCACCCCCTCGCTGGGTTCTGCATAGCCAAGTAAGCGGCAGGACTCCAAGTTTACGGTTTCAACCAGCGGGGCCCTCACCTTGCCGGCCTTGCAGTGCACCGCTACCACATTCTCTGGGTGGCGAGACAGCCATTCCTCCTGCAAAACACACCAACCAAGGACACAACTACGCACCTAGGTGATGCACAAAGTCAGCCAGTCCTCGGTGCACAAATGAATGAAACCATAGGCATGCACAGAGTCAGCCGTTTTCCCTCTCGCACGCGTGGGCACGAGAATACGGCCTGATCCGAGAAAAGGCACAAGCGCCGTCACCGGCCCACGCAAACCCACATGGCCACGCAAACCCACCTGCTATTCAAGTCCGTCATTTTCCGCATTTGATGGCGCTGAGTGCATTACCGCGGCTACATGCTCAGAGGGCAAACGAGACACCGGATGCTTGTGAGAAATGGAGGCGTGGCAGGGCATGTTTCAAAGGCAGATGTACCAAGGGAACCCCCCTCACCCACACATCCTCTACAGAGCTGCCGGGCGATCCATCCTGTACCCATGTTCGCAGACATCCCAGACATGACCAACCCAGGCACCGTACTCACGGCTGCAGCACAGCAAGGAGCAACAACGCCTGGGAGCAGCAAGGAGCTGGTGCTTGCTGGTGCTGCTGGTGCTGCTGGTGCTGCTGGTGCTGCTGGTGCTGCTGGTGCTGCTGGTGCTGCTGGTGCTGCTGGTGCTGCTGGTGCTGCTGGTGCTGCTGGTGCTGCTGGTGCTGCTGGTGCTGCTGGTGCTGCTGGTGCTGCTGGTGCTTGCTGGCGGTGATGGAGGTTAGCGTGTCGGGTGGCATTGGGAGCGCTTCCACCTGTCCCTACTCACCACAAGCTTGCAGGATTAGAGAACGTGGCTCACCACTCAACACAAACGGGCAGGTTTTGTACTTGTGGGTCACCACTCACCACCGACTGGCAGAACTTGTAGATGAGGCTCACGGGCGCCGCCTGATGGTCCTCAAACGGAAAATGCTCCACTGCAGGGTGCCGAGGGGGGAAGGGGGGGGGGGGGGGAGGCATCCATACATAAGACCATGCCCATGAAACCATGACACGCCCACTAATATATAAAACATTATGTGGAAGTCATATGAGCGCACCCCTGCAGGTGACACGTCATGGATGGATATGCGGGGGACAGGCGATGGATTTTGGGATTGTGTTCCCTCCGCGGCCACAGGAATCTTAACTATAGCAAACAAGCAGGAAACTTGTCACGTGGCCATGTGTTGGGGCGCCGCGATGAACGAATCACAGCAACGACGACCACGCGGACCAAAGTTAGCGCAGGCCACCACGAGCACACAAACTGAGTACAAAGTGCCGCCAGGTTGAGGAAAGACGTGCACTTGACTGAGCCACTCTCTTGATCTTCTTGGAAGTTTCCATTTACGTTACCATCTCATTATCGTCCCCAACACCCCGCGCAAAGCATCGTACCACTGCCGTCGAACCGCGACGCGTCGTAGCATCGCTCCGCACACCTGGTAGTCAGCACCAGGGACCCACACGGTGACGCGACCAAGGGCCGCCATGCGACAACCAAGGTAGCATGACATGCAGAGCACACAGGCATCCACAGGTGGAGGAGTCAGAGGGCATCGACAGGCACGCTTGGTGCACGCACACCCCACCCACATCCATCCTCCCCACCCCACCCACATCCATCCTCCCCACCTCACCCACACCCATCCTCCCCACCTCACCCACACCCATCCTCCCCACCTCACCCACACCCATCCTCCCCACCTCACCCACACCCATCCTCCCCACCTTACCCACACCCATCCTCCCCACCTCACCCACACCCATCCTCCCCACCTCACCCACACCCATCCTCTATACTACTAGAACTTGTGGTAGTACTAAAACTTGGGAGGCCAAGAGGGCCGCCATAGACAGAGAGTGCCCGAAGCAGGGTTCCTCCGCTTGTGCGGCAGGCTTGGCTTCGTTTCCTTTGCTTGGCTTCGTTTCCCATACTAGCACAGGTGTCATCGTAAATGAGGGCTGGTTTCCTATACCAGGACAGCTGTCTATTCGTCACCAGGGCATGGCGTCGCGGCCACCAGCATCGACACTTGAAGGCATGGACGCGGAAATTAGCCCCACGTTGCTACGCCCCGAACATAATGGACACGAGAACGTGGGAGTGTCTTGCTGGGTCGTTTGCATGTTACATAACTAAGGGTGGTGGAAATTCCTAGCCACGTACAGCCTGTGCACCTTATACTTGTGACTAGAATACCACGCACAGGTTGTAAATCTTGTACTTGTGGTCGTGGAATTGCTTGAAGAAGGCCTGCACCTCCGCCATCGGGTTGCGGAAGAGGCCCTCTGTGCCCTCCGAGGGGAACCCCATCGCCAAGATCCTGGGGGTGATGTCTGTTTGGATGTGAGAGCATAACCAATGCATATCACAATGTAGAGTACCCGACCACCATACACAATACTTGACCCTTACGCGCGCCCCATTGTCCCTGATTATCTCTTACCCCCCCCCCCCCCCCCCCCCCCTCCCCGCATCCCCCCTCCCCTCCCTTCCTCCTACCCTCCGTCCCCCACCAGATACAATTCAGTGCACCCCGACATTTCCCTTCGCCATCGCGGAACTAAACTAATTCCCACTAGCCCGCTCACTCATTCAGCGCCCCCTCACACACACAACCGAGTGACCAACCAATGACCAGAGGATCCGGTTCTCCCAATACAATCCCAATTCACCCACCCAACCGAGCAGGAACGTGATTTCACTCCGTGGCTCGGAGTTAAGGACAAAGATTGCAAGTCTTCAAGGGCACCGAAATAATGCCATTAGCAGCTGTTACACGAAGCTAACACGTGTAGCTAGGACAAAGGCCACACTTGGGCACTTGGCCAAATTAAGAAACAGCTCAGCTGCACAAAAGCATGTCTGCAGGGGGCTACTTGCGTCTCAACTGGAATACTGGAACAAGGCACAGCACGAAGCAAACAAAGAGACCGGCCCGAATTCGCTGGAGATATGGCCCTAGACATGGCCCTACTGGACAAGCGGGTAGCCTTCCTACGAAGCGTACACGGCTATTGAAGTCGGATAGGCCAGGAGGCAGCTATCAAGGGGGCAATAAGGCTAACCAGGCTTGTGGACAAGACATCATGTATAAGATGCATAGGCAGGTTGTGTACTTGCTTTTACTGGCAACGGCAAGGGGAGAATACTAAATGGGTATCGGTACTCTTGACGACGGGATGCGGGAACAAGGCCAAGGTAGAAGAGGACCGCGATAGCGCAACTAGCGACTGAAAGGAGGAATGGGGTTGCTGACGCTGTTGAAGGGAGCGCTGGTAAAGAAGACACGGAATCTCTGAGCGCGATGCGCAGCGGGCCGTCCTGCTCACATACATCACAAGGAGAATCTAGCGACACATGTTGGGGAACCACATTGGCAAGCGTATAACTGGCGAGGCGATAAACTGAGACGACGGGGGGGGAATAGGCGAATTATACAAAGAGAAGCATGCAAATGATAAGACGCTGTTTATGATCCTGAAAGATTGATGTACTCGATACCAATGCTTCAATCATACCAGGCTAACTAGATTCAATTCACGGAGATTGCGAAGGATACATGTAAGGTCAAGGTCAAAACCATGTTCCCGGAAACGCCGTTTCTTCTTCGAGACAAGGCCTCGAGCCACCTTCATAGTGTGCCAAATCAGCAGGAACAATAATCTGTAGAATATATACAAGAAATTTACCAATACTACAAATAGGCCCGGCGAAATTCGCCTCCTAACCACCCGGCCATCCGACATCCGCGTCCATCATAACTGTAAGAAGGGCACTAATGCATGCTGCGCCTGTGGCAGATATATTACCTAAACTACGGGCACAACTTTTAATGCCCAGCGACCGTATTTTCAAACATGAGCAACGCTTTGCAAGTGGATAATCGCCATAGCTATGACGCGCGCGGCCCGATTGCGTTCATCAGGCACTCGGCACTAGGCAGTGATATCGATCCATGAACGAGCGTACAGTAGCTTCGTACCTATGCAACGTTTGAGGACTGATCAGTTCAGTTCAGTTCACTTCATTCCCACGCCGGTTGTCGACAGAGAACGTTTGAGGACTGGTGAACGTGGAGAACTTGAACGTTATAGAGTACAGTAGTTGGGGCGTGTCAACACACGTACCGTTCTGGGACCCAGCCGCGTGCATGCCTGCCACGCTGTCTTCGTGTTTTGTACTTTAATCGCTGCTCGGGCCCGGGAAATAAGAAATAACGGGCGACACCTGGGCGACAGGTATAATATCCTGGGAACTTGTTACGAACGCCAGTTGGCGAGCTGCCATAGCCGACTGAGCTGCTGTACCTCTTCTATGTATGCTGCTCGCCAACTTGCTCGGGCCGCGGATGCTGGCTGACAATAATTCGCCTTTGTTTTACCGGTGCAGCCTGCTCTACATGCTTATTGGTGTACAATTGCGCTGATTGAATCAGCCGGAAAGCTAATCGCATTATCTCACCTTGGTTCTGTGCCTGGTGATCCTTGCTGACCGCTAGACACTTTCGCACTAGTTTGCATGACACACGCCTGGAGCTTTCAACCGATCAAGATGTCCTCGTTGCTTGCGTCGACATCCAATTACGCCACAATTCGGGCGGTCTCACGCGTTCGAATTTCAACTCAATGCAGATCACCCTATCCACGAGTAGCAGGTATGCATGCGAAGAATGGACATGTTGTCATTGAGAAACTGTGGTCAAGAATTCTCCACGTTTATCAATATCGGCGTGCAGCTTACGTGTAAATTCTATATAATTTCCACGATGCGGTGTGCATCATCGCCATCTTTTTCGCTAGCCATGCCCCGCCCACGATATCAATTTCATTCTAATCTGATAGGCTACAATGTCTGGTCTGAGGCCGCGTTATTCTCTCTGCGCACACGAGCAGGATGTCCGAGAATTGCTTGTGCCGCGAAAGACAACTTTTCTGCCTTCACGAAAACGGTCAGCAGGCGTCCCCACTCGGCCATCTCGATCCGCGGGCGGCAGAGGAGGCTTCCAACGCGCTTCCTGGAGCCCACTCGTGCTGCCGACACCGACTCGGAAGGTGACTCGAGCGCCGGAATCGAACGACCCGACAATGGCGCCGGCAGGGCCGATGAGACCACTAACGCGGACCGCAACCAAGGCGATTACGCACGTGCAGCGGAGCCACCTCCTGACCGCGTCTCTGCAACCATCAGTGCCCTGGATGGTTTGCTTGGTCTCAAGAAGAGCTCGTCGCGCGACACGCGGCCCGACCAGCCGCAGATGCCAGAACCAACGCCCAAGGCGGAGGATGTCATCAGCGCGCTCGACCGTGTGCTGCAAACACCCACAGAGAGTGACTATGTGATATCATCGGAGGACCCTGATAAACGCACGGACGTGGCCGCGACGGACAAGCAGGGCCCAGAGGGAGGCGCCCCGCCGGGGGCCCCAGGGAGTGACCCCCGTCCCAGTGTCCCTAATGGTGTGCTGGTCCCACTCGTGTCACCCAAGCTGAGGTATCCATGAAGACCCCAAGCAAACCCTATTTTTAAAGCACACCCTACTGTCAAAGCCCAGTCTAGCGATTTGATAGCAGTGCGGCCATTTTATATTTCTTGTGAGAGGCTTTGGTTGTTTGCGTGTGCAGCATGATGGGCTGATGTCTGGACCTCCTAGGGGCACCTTCCCTCCACGGCAGGAGAGCATCTGTGCATATACTCACATTAAGTGTTCATTACTTAGTCGCGCAGTCTCGCTGGGGAGCCTTGGAACATTAACACGCGGGGCGCCCACTGTGCAGGCCACCATTGAACGATGCTTATGGGGCGTGGACATGGACGTGTGTGTGCATGGGTGGGGGTGGGGGGGGGGGAGAAGAGGGGGAGAAGAGGGGGGCGGTCCACGATATAAAGCTGAAGTGTTTCCATGCATGCACGCATGCATGAGCACATGCCGCATCACATTTGCGGTGAAGCATATTGATGGCGGGGTTGATTTCTTGCGTCCGCGACGCTTGTTTAGTACCCCAGGTTGTATCCACCTGGCTGGACTGCTAGCAGTGAGGTGGTGGAGTGGGTGTGGTATGGCATGGACAGGCAATGCCCTGGTGACACAGTTAAACGAGGCTTGTTTCCGCCGTCCGCAAGACACTTTAGCAGAGAGTCGTGTGCCTGAGCCGACTTGATTGCAGCTAGGAAGCATTTGTTTCATTTGTCGGCTCGTCAGAACAGGGGTCACGTCTATCCCATCCTCTCTGCTAGCAAGCGGTCACGTCTATCCTATCCTCTCTGCCAGCAAGCGGTCACGTCTATCCCATCCTCTCTGCTAGCAAGCGGTCACGTCTATCCCATCCTCTCTGCCAGCAAGCGGTCACGTCTATCCCATCCTCTCTGCCAGCAAGCGGTCACGTCTATCCCATCCTCTCTGCCAGCAAGCGGTCACGTCTATCCCATCCTCTCTGCCAGCAAGCGGTCACGTCTATCCCATCCTCTCTGCTAGCAAGCGGTCACGTCTATCCCATCCTCTCTGCTAGCAAGCGGTCACGTCTATCCCATCCTCTCTGCCAGCAAGCGGTCACGTCTATCCCATCCTCTCTGCCAGCAAGCGGTCACGTCTATCCCATCCTCTCTGCCAGCAAGCGGTCACGTCTATCCCATCCTCTCTGCCAGCAAGCGGTCACGTCTATCCCATCCTCTCTGCCAGCAAGCGGTCACGTCTATCCCATCCTCTCTGCCAGCAAGCGGTCACGTCTATCCGATCCTCTTCGCTGGCAAGCGGTCACGTCTATCCTATCCTCTCTGCCAGCAAGCGGTCACGTCTATCCCATCCTCTCTGCCAGCAAGCGGTCACGTCTATCCCATCCTCTCTGCCAGCAAGCGGTCACGTCTATCCCATCCTCTCTGCCAGCAAGCGGTCACGTCTATCCCATCCTCTCTGCTGGCAAGCGGTCACGTCTATCCCATCCTCTCTGCCAGCAAGCGGTCACGTCTATCCCATCCTCTCTGCCAGCAAGCGGTCACGTCTATCCTATCCTCTCTGCTGGCAGCGGTCACGTCTATCCCATCCTCTCTGCCAGCAAGCGGTCACGTCTATCCCATCCTCTCTGCTAGCAAGTGGTCACGTCTATCCTATCCTCTCTGCTAGCAAGCGGTCACGTCTATCCTATCCTCTCTGCCAGCATCATGGGTAGTTGGCACCATACTTTTGGAACGCCTAGTTGGAGTGATGGGTAGTTCTTTTGGGGCCTGTCGTGTCCTTTATCCGCAACATTTTCTCATTGGGCGTGGTCACTTCGCCCACACACTCAAGATCCTTGCGTTTGGGCTTGGTCACTTTGCCCATACACTCAACATCCGTTTTTTTTTTTTGCTGGGTCACTTTACCCACACACTCACCATGTTCATGCTTTGCTACTTGTATCTACTGAGCGTCGGGCGTCCTTGCTTTTGTTCCATGTCTTGCTCGTTCCCCGCAGCTACTACCTGGTGGGTGCCAACCTGTTTGTGTACGGAGTCGGCGTGGCCCTCGCCTGGACACTTGGCAACGACACAAGCAACGAGTTCTTTTTGGCAGGTATATGGGATGGGGGGTGTTGGGGGGTGGTGTTTAAGTGTTGGGGTGGGTTGCGGTTGTGGGGTTGAGGGGGGCATTGGCGACGGAAGAGGGTGTGCGTCGAGACAGATATGGAATGGCCATCTTTTTATCTTGCTACAGTTGCAGATCACATGTGGTTGTGATGCGATGCACTTTCGCGTATGTGATCACCAACGCACCGTCCCGATAGCATGTTATTTGAGATGTTGTGCTTTTGGTCTTTGCATCCATGTGACAATGAGCATATGCCGGGCGTCACAAAGACTTGTCTTTACAATATCTCGCAAAGCTGCTTGCTTTACTTCTGTCACTGCTGCCCGTTTCTATTCGGCAACACGGTCTGTTTTTGTTCTGTCACTGCTGCCCGTTTCTATTCTGCAACACTTTCTGTTTTTTTTCTGTCACTGCTGCCTGTTTTTATTCTGCAACGTCTGCAGCGGCCGCCATCAAGCCGAACATTGTGGCGGGGGAGTACTACCGCGTGTTCACGAGCATTTTCCTGCACGCGGGACTACTGCACCTGGGGGCAAACACGTGAGTGGGGTTGAGGATGCCAAGTACCTTCAGCATGCCCGAATGCCTCGAAGATTGCCAGACACCTTGCACGCTGCCAGACAAACACCAACACCTGATTAGCCGTCCCCTTGGGTGAATGTTAGACCATGTAGTGTCAGTCATGGCCCAATTCACTATTACTGAGTATTCACTACTACTGAGTATTCACTATTACTGAGTATTCACTATTACTGAGTATTCACTATTACTGAGTATTCACTATTACTGAGTATTCACTATTACTGAGTATTCACTATTACTGAGTATTCACTATTACTGAGTATTCACTATTACTGAGTATTCAACCGTCAATTTTCCGACCGATGGGTGGGCTTGTCGGCCCAGCAATATACTACTTGCCGGCATGTCGCGTGCTATACTAGCACGCCTATCGCTCCCCGTTAAGATTTTTCTTTCTGTGTTCTTTTTCCTTCTGTTCTTGTCAATGGGACCCCTAATGTGCTGTCCCTCACCCTTCTGCAGTCCCTCGCACCCTCTGCTGTCCCTTGTAATTTTTGTATCGGGGCGTCTGCTGGGACTGCTGCCACACACTCCCTCGGCATGCTCTGTCCGATCGTGGCAACGCTGTCTCGGTCGTGTTCATACTTTTCATGGGTTACCGCATCTGCTTTTCATGGACCATCGCATTTGCTTTTCATGGATCGCCACACGCCCAGCCTGGCGCTTCTCTCCGTGGGGCCCGAAGCCGAGGCCGTGCTTGGCTACCGCACCTTTGGCGTGGTCTACTTGTTCTCTGGCCTGGGCGGCTCCATCGTGAGTGGACACAAACACGAGAAGAAATGATACTACCATGATTGGCGCTATTTCAACGCCATGGTGCCAACTGTCAGGACTCGTGCCTGTCGATCGTGTTTGGCAGTTCCCGATTGGTTTGCCACAGTTTGCGGAATAGTGCGGCAGCGTCGGACAGTGATCTATTTACTACTTGGTTTGGTATTGGATGGACATGGTGATGACCCGCCGAGCTTCTCTACCTGATTGATGAGAAAAGAAAAGGAGTCACTCTGTGGCATATGCTTTGCCCCCAGTGCCATTGAACGGTCATTCACAACCTTTCCACAAGTCCAAATCACGGCAAGGGCCCCCATGGGATGCTATAGGTTATTGTTAACGATGTTTACCGTCCTTAGCAGCAACCTGAGCTGCCCGCCCCCCCAGCCTGTGTGGCTTCTATTTAGCTACTTGGCGGTCATGGTTTGCGCACGGTGTGTCGATGCTTTGACTGTGCACGCACGTGCACGCCAGCGTTGTTGCTGGCGGTGCTCTGCAGGCCCGTTGTCCTTGTCACGTTCATGACTCCTTGTCATGTTCATGACTCCTTGTCATGTTCATGTAATCCTTGTCACGTTCATATACTCGTTGTCACGTTCAAACATCTACATTCCCTGTCACATTCACATCTACTTCGTTGACTCGTTGATCTACTACTGCCACCGTAGTTCTACTATGTTCTGCCGCGCAATACCTTGCGGTGTATTTACTGTGCGTAGATCGTGGTGCCACGAGCCAAACTCTGGGGGATATACCAGGGACCATGCACATGGCATGCCGCAGGGTGCTAAACATCCCTTTGTGTCTGACGGGAGTCTGTGCCCTGTCCTTATCATGCCAACATCCGCCCCCCATCATGCTGCACTTGTGTGTGTGTAAATGTCTGTGGGTATGCGCGTGGTTGCTTGTGTGTGCGTATGTTTTTGAACGTACTTGTTTGCGCTTCTTCACGTTACCGGATGCTTGTGTGCGTTTTTGTGTATGTGGGCTGGGGAGAGACTTGACCGTTGACGTGATGATGGAGCATGTGTCCTCTGCCGTGTCCATGGGACACCCTTCACATGTGGACATGGCCCCACAGATCAGCTTCCTTCTCACTGACAACACCTCGGTCGGCGCGTCGGGCGCGCTCTTTGGCCTCGTGGGTGCGCTCGTCGCGTACTTCTTGCGCAACCCGAGGTAATCACCCAGAACTGTTGAGCCCCAAAGAGGGGCGCCGTACCCAGCGGTAGGTCCCAAGGTGAGGGGCTGGCCCAGACATGCAGAACCGGCAGCCTGAGGGAAGGGGCCGGCAGCTTGGTAGACCCAGTGGGCCAGGGGGGATGGGAACATACGGATTGGCGTATGGCGGTGCATGACGACAGCTATCGTGGTGGCCTGATGGGTGGGTGGGTGGGTGGGTGGGTGGGTGGTGGCTTGATGGGTGAGTGGCAACCAGCCAGCCTACCTGCACATTAGCCTCTCACCACTCCCTCACCCAGCCATGGGCCCCATTCTTTACACAGCCTATGGCCCGCCTCCCATTCGCTATGCAGTCCACCTCAACACCTAACCCTTTGCCCCCCACTAATAACCTGTGCTTTCTGCCTCCTGCCTCCTGCCTCCTGCCTCCTGCCTCCTGCCTCCTGCCTCCTGCCTCCTGCCTCCTGCCTCCTGCCTCCTGCCTCCTGCCTCCTGCCTCCTGCCTCCTGCCTCCTGCCTCCTGCCTCCTGCCTCCTGCCTCCTGCCTCCTGCCTCCTGCCTCCTGCCTCCTGCCTCCTGCCTCCTGCCTCCTGCCTCCTGCCTCCTGCCTCCTGCCTCCTGCCTCCTGACTCCTGACTCCTGACTCCTGCCTCCTGACTCCTGCCTTGTGCCGTTTCCGTTGGCTTGCTCTTTGTGCCACCAGCCTCTTCCGCAGCCGCCTGCAACTGGCCTACCTGGTGGGCATCCTGCTGCTCAACTTCTGGCTGTCCAGTGACCCGGACTCTTACATCAACACGACCGGCCACGTGGCGGGGCTCCTGAGCGGCCTTTTCCTCGGCTGGTACATGGTGCCCCGCTTCGTGCTCGATCCTCGCGTGGTGCGCCGGAACAAGTTTGGGACCACGCCGAGCAGCAAGCCGAAGGGGCAGGTGGGTAACGTCACGAACGTGAGCATGTTGGTGGGGATCCGACGGCTTTGCAACGCAACGCCTTTGGGTTGCGATCACGCTGACGTGGGTAGCTTGGTGGATGATGTAACCATCGACTAGACCACACAGCGCAGGACAGAATTTTGGAGAATCCGGACCATGGTAGCCTGCTGTTATCTTATCCGCTTTTGTCGAGTCGTTCAGGATAATGGAAATGACTGAAGGTGGATAAGTGTAGCCGTGGGCATCAAAATTATGGCTGGCTAACATTCAGAGCGAGACCAAGTATGTGGGTAGTTGCGTGCTTGTTGGGCTTAGACGGTGATGTTTGGGTAATGGTTATGGCTCGTCAGAGCAACCACATTCATCCCGTGTTGGTCCATACTGCAACATGGGCTGGGTAATACTGACCCTGGCCTGTGTACAGTATGAACTATGGTAGTATGGTATCGTGAAATGTTATGTCGTGAAATGTTATGGCTCTGCGCATGCACAGGATGAACAATATACATACATCTTGTTTTTTTCCGCGCACAGGCCCCGTGAGAGGAGGGGTGCTTGTTACCAATCGCCTGGGCATAAAGCACCTTTCTAGGAAGGATCCCATCGTTGCTGCTGGCACGCTGCACATGCAAGCTGGAAGCATTTGCTGTACTTGGAGTGACTTACCTTGGTGTCACTTCGATATGCATTCGACGCAGTCACGTGCTTATTTAAAATATATATATACCTCCCTTTTAATGGAGCTTTTTATAAGTATGCGTGGCATTCCGAGAATGATTGTTTGTAGCACCAATACTAGAGAATGTAAAAATACCTAAGAGTGTAGGCCCTTCCGTATGATACATGCAGGGATGTCCAGAGGTCCTGCATCGGGGGTGATATTTTTAGGGAGCTGAGCACTTAATTGGGGCCATAAGCTTGCCCTCCTGACATAAGCACCCACCGGTCGCTTCTTTTGTTTGACTGCTACCCTGCTCGTTGTTGTGCGCAGAATGAGGAGGAAATGCTGCAGCAAATGAGGGAAAAAGCGGGGATCTTGGACATGACACCGCAGTCCCAGAGGGTGACGATCGCTGCGACGTTTGGCCTGTCCTTGCTCATACTGTTCTTCTCTGGGGTGCAAGTAGAGGCGGAGTTGCAGCAGATGGGCCTTTCCAAATGGTAATCAAAAGGAGGGCTACTTGTTCTGCCCGTCTATATACACAATATCAAATTTGGAAGCACATTACATGCAATTGTTGGCTGTGTAACAATTGATTGCGTTCTTGTCAATTTAATTGCAGATGCTATAGCTAGCTGCTGCTAAACTCTACACATCAAATTTAAAAATTAAATTATAACACATGTGACTCTGTTGGGAGATCATGTAGCACATATTCCTTGCTGGGTGGGTGGAGATGGGCGGAGCCGCGTAATCAAACTATAAGCCAACTCTATAAGCTATCTAGTCTAGAAAATCCTAACTACACTACTCAGCAAAGCACCCCTTCCGCTTGCATGGGGGGAGGGGGCTTGCCCACAGGGGCTGGCGTGTGAGCCTGGACAATCTTCTGCCACCTCTTCTTGTTCTGCATAGCAGTCAAAAGAAGAGAGAGGGAGTGAAGGCGGTGTTCAAACTGAGCTGGGACCACTAGGTCGGCCAGCAACATCTGGATGTAGTTCATGGCAGGTTTACCAAGCTTTCTAGGAATGTCCTTGGGACCAGGCCAGGGCAGGATGTGCCGCCCTGGTTGGCCAAGCCGCTGGGGGCCGGCCAGACCAAGGGCGGTATCTACCTGACTGGTGCGAGTGTAAGATGTCCTACAAATGCTATCATACGCTGCCTAATCTCGTCCGAAATGTGAGGCATACCCTGATACAAAGACTCTAATGACCTATGCTTGGAAAACCCTACATTCAGGACCTGTCGGAGCATCCTGTAAATCGTGATGTCTAGCTTGGCGGCCAGTGTGTCCGTGAGTGTCCATGCATGCCTCGGTGCCATATACGTAAGCATCGACGAGGACCTTGAAGAGCATGCGCTTGCGGTGCTCGCCCAAGCCCTTGGAGCGCCAGCTAGTAGGTGTTGAGCGAACGAAGCCTAGCCCAGGCCAGGCCAATGCGGATGTCCACATCGTCGGCGGTGTCGGGAAGCATGCTCCCCAGCCGTTTGAAGCGATCACGGAATGGGACCTCCGTCCCGTCTAGCAGCCGCGGCAGCGGCGGGCGACTGGAAGCCCCAATCACCATCGCCTCAGTTTTGACACTAATCTCCAACCCCACCGCCCTCGCCTCCGAGCCCAGACAGTCCAGCCAGGTCTGAATGTGCTCGGGCCGGGCCGGGCCGCGCGCGATGGATGAGGGTGGTGTAAATCAGGTCGGACAGGTGGTAGCCAGGCCCACCGCCGGCCGCCGTGTTCGCGGATGTCCAAGCCGGGCTCGAATTAACCCCTTAAGAGCAGTAAAGCGCGCACGTGCCCGGCCGGCGCATGACGTGATCCACGACAATAATGAACAGATATGGGGACAGGACACAACCTTGCCACACCCTTTGGTGAAGGGGGAATGGTGGGGTGGTGCCTTCGATCCGCAGTCCGCATTACTGCCTGCATGTGAGCCCTCACACAGTCGACGAATGGCAGCAATAAACGCACTGGTGGTACCCAATCCAGAGCTACGATGCCCAAAGAGCCTCTTAGAGGACGTGTCAAAGGCCTTGATGTAGTAAAAAAAATAATAATTAAGAACACTACACATACTAGAATAAAAAACTCTACACGTACTAAGTGGTAAGAATTGAAGCCTAGCTCGTCGCTAGCTCATGCATGAATATGTTGGGTGATCGAGTTATAAGTGTCACGAGTTTCGAACGACGGTACTCGCCTGCCGTATTCTATTACATGTGTATTAAGTGAGACAACTATATGCCTGGACTGGAGGGTTTACACCTTAAATTGCGGAGTGCCTGATCAGAATATGCCTGGACGCATGGCGATCCAACGCCGTGGAAGGACTAGGGTAGTTTCTGATTTGGCACGCCGCAAAGGTGAAAACCATTTGCGTTCAGTGCCGGTCCGCGGAAAACGCGATCTGCAAATGAATCCAGGCCGGAATCGAACTGGGGACCTCTCGCACCAACTTTTGCTGACTATAGGACGGACGTCTCCTGATCCTAAGGCATCGCTGACACCTACAGTCCAACCGCAAAAGTAATTCTCCTTTCCGGGGAGTGATGCAAGCCATTCGGATTTTGCACTAGATAAATCATTCGAGATCTGTGTGTGTAGGAGTACTACTACACACGTGTCCACTCGAGACTTGTGCAGTCTCGACACGTGAGACGGGCTGAACACGGCTGGAACCTTCTTGAGAAGGGGGCGTAGCCGGTACTATCGAGATCAGCCAAGCGTATATTCTGATTTGGCACGCCGCAAAGGGTAGTTGTCTGAGAGGAAAGACACGAAGGCCGCGGGAGCCGCGTGGCTATCTCTAGGAAGACCTGCATGGAAGGAGACAGAGGGTAACAAGAAAGGTTTATCTATAGGGAGAACACACACACACACACACATGTACACAACAAAAGTGTAGAAGATAGCTTGGATTAGGACAATATCCCCATCTCGATCATGCAGGTAGCCCGAGGATTCGGGCATGATACGTAGAGGCGAACTTTGTGTAATTATTAGCATAGTACTCCGTGACATGACCCCGAGAGTTGTGGGTGAACGGGCTCGGTATTCCCCCCCAAACCCTCAGGTTCTGGGAGTCAGGCCTGTATATTCTCCCAAACCAGCCTCCGCATGAGCTCCATGCCTGCATGCATGTGCTCATGCAGTTTGAAATCCACCGTGAAGCCCGGATCGACCTGACGAGCGACTGCCTTTGCACAGGGGTTGCCAGTCTAGCAACCTGTACCCTACTGGCCGATGTGTCACTTGCCGCACGTTGGCATCTAGTACAATAACTAGAGTGTGGAATTCTATTAAGTGAGACAGCTATTCTATATGTACAATAGCCAAGCACGTCGCTGAAAGCAAAATCACATGCGGGAACCGGAATAGCGTAATAACAGCAGGAGTTCTCTTGATTAGCCGCTGGGAAGAAAACCAGCCAAAAGTCAACTCCAGCTAACTCCATCAGAGAGCCAGTCAAGTTGCCAGAAGAGCACGTGCAGAAGTTTGCTGCATGGCCTCGTTCCAGTTCCATGGTCTCCAGGGAAGCGCAAAACATGCTGAACATCCTTGAATACAACCTCAGACTTAGCCCACAAATATGATGCCTTGTGGGGTGTCGAGGCGCATGGGAATGAAGAATGGTATAGCCACGCAGTCGCGAAGTCTCATCCCCGCACCTGCTGCCTTCAGGACCAGCCGGCTCATGTCCCATACCATCTCTGGTCCGAGCACGTCACCCAGCTCAAACACAATAAGTTCCCACTCTTGCTGGTTATCTCGATTCGTGACCAGGGCTACGCGGGTGTCTGGACTGGGGCTCTTCCCGTCGTTGTCAACCCAGCTCCCACCCATCAGCTTGGGCCAATGAGAAGCCGTTGGTCTTGACCGTTTGGCCTGGTGCTCAAAGGAAACTGTGTTTGTGTCAACTCCTTGGTCCTCTAGCGAAGGGATGGTGATAACGACACCGAGCGGGCATGAACGTAACATTGCATAAATTTTGTTCGTGTCATGCCACATTTCAACGCAGTCGTGCACCTCGTAATTCTCAGAATGGAATTGTAATACCGCCACAAGCCGAGATGTGTCTCGAATAGGTAAGAATGAGACCGGGCCATTTTCGCTTGCGGAAAACCCCGCAAGGACGTTGTTGACGGGCATTTCACGGGCCAACGGGCAATTGGTGCTGCGGACAATGTTCCTGGTGAGGCTTCAACGTGCACGGCGGTCTGGTACGAGAACTGTATCCAAGTTTAAATGGTTTCCTTTTAGTAAATGGTCTTGGATGATAATTAATTATGGATGCTTCGCCCTAGAAAATACTTCCGAACGCCCGATCAAGTCTACATCCGAACGTCCTACTACAGGTCTACACTCTACAGCCCAGCTAGGTTCATCCGGGAACCTCGCGAAAGCTAGAGCTTGGGACTCCACGTGGCGACCCCAACTGTACACGTGCAGTAGTAGCGCGAAGGTCAGCTGTTGTCTGTGTCACGGACTGCCTACAGTACGAATACCGGGGAAATGGGTATATTTTTTAGTAGCCAATTACATGTATGGACCAAAGAGTACGAATACCGGTACCACTATAGATTCTCTGCTGCCCTTGGGCGGCGTGGGACACAACAACAACAACCAACAACAACAACAACGAATACCGGTACTGTACTGTAACCAGCTTCTGCTTTATGTACAGCAGAATACGCTTCTGCTGTGTGTACGCGCGTAAAACGGTCTTCAGCTGCTTTCAAGGGCAAGCGCGGTGGCCAAGACGGTGCCCGCCCTGCAGTCGGAATTATCGGCGATTAGACCGTCGCGTCGTCCCGACCGGTCCGGCTGGCGGCCGCATGGCGAGTCGGCGGATACAAAGATTTACCGACGTGTTTACTCATCGCCTATTGCCTCTATTTATCTATTTACACGTTGACTTGCGTCACGTGGCGTGAGCATACTAAGTAGTCCTCAGTGCCCAGGTTAGAAATGGGATGGGTTAATGCGGCCACTTCATATTAAATGCGGCCGACTGAGTGGTTTACCTCATAATCATTCCTCTTCTTAGTTCTCACGTTCTTTCATCTTTTAGTTCAGTTCTTGAATTGAACCGGCCGGCACAAAATTATTATCAAGGAGACAACCAGCGCATCGGATGGAGGCGGGCCAGACTGAATCAGTTCGGCCGAGCCGAGAATCCGGACTGGTCATGGTATCAGTTATACCGTATAATAGACGAGCCTCACTCAGTATTATTGGACATCAGCCGGTCTCCCGTTCGTGTCGTTAGTTTCTTTTTTTATGTATAGTCAGTTCCTTTGTCACCATCATGCTATCCATCAGCACCCGCCGCTGCCCGGCACATGGCAGTTAGCCTCCTTTCAGTCATGTTCGCCGATGCCATTAAGAAGTAAATTAAAATTGAATTATAACATGGCTCCGTCGGGAGATCATGTAGCATGAATTCCCTTGCTGATGGGTGGGGGTGAGCGCCGCCGCGAAGCCTAACTAAGCTAACTCTATAAGCTAATCTACAAAAAATCCTAGCTATTGGACGTCAGCAAAGCGCCCAGGGCTTCCTCGCGGTGGAGGGGGGGGGGGGGGGGGGGGGGCTTCTTGCCCACAGGGGCTGGCGTGTGGGCCTGGACAATGGTCTGCCACCTCATCTTCTTGTCCTGCATAGCAGTCCAAGCAAGAGAGAGGGAGGAAATGCGGTGTTGAGAATGCCATCCGGCCTCCTCAATTAGTTTTATTATGTGCATGAGACAACCAATTTTATGCTAATTAATTAAACTCGTGATTCCGTTGGGAAGTCGCGGAGGAGTATTTATCCGGGCGATGGATGGATTGATCGTCTCTACTAATGGCAGGCTGCCATTACAGCAGAGGACAGCTCAGATGAGGATTATAGATACCCTTCTTAAGTAGTGACTACATTGTCGTCACTCGTCTCAGTTGACATGATTTCTGGCCTGCGCTGGTTGTCTCCTTGAAATGGTTGAGGCATGATGCAGACGATATTTTGTAACTTTTGTGGCCCCGGGCATCATGAGGTCTTGCTACAGACATGGCCCAGGTCATAGAGGACAACGAGCCCCCCCCTGTGGGGAAGCGCCCGCGTGTGCAAACCCGCGGGAGGCACGCCAGACAGCTCCCCTAGGGCAGCGTGAGGCTGTCTAGATAGATGTTGTAGTTAGAATGCTGTTAGATAGATGTTGTAGGTAGCTGATGTAGATAGACCGGTAGGACTGTTTGCACCCATCCATCCATCCATCGGGGTTAATGCTCCGTGACTCCCCAACGGGAGCACGAGTCTAATTAATTAATTAATTCATTGCTACAGACAGCCGAACGGCCTCGCTTGCACTGTGGCCGGCGAATTCCAGACTATACATACACACAACTTTGAAAAAACTGTTGGCCAGTACTTCGGAATTTTTCGGAAATAAACGACAGAAAACAAAAAGGTTACAAGTCCAGGATTAGTTGTCTAGCTAATCACAAGAAGATCTCAACTGAGAAGAACAAGACATCGATTCTATATTGTGGGGCAGGGCCCTGAGCCAGGCCAGCTAGGTGATATGCAGGTGCATGGAGAGTGATAAATGCATGCTACCGTCCTCACCGTAGGGGGCGCGCCTGTACAACATGTTGCCAGACCAGCATGCCCAGCATCTTCCAACAAACGAAGGAGATGCCTATGCACATGGGTTTCATCGGTTAGACAAAATGAGGCAATTGTTTATGTAACTTTCTGATTTGTTTACTTATTGGGAACAGATGTGCTCCAAATTCCCTCTGACCAGGGTAACTTGCCCACAGTAACATGAACGATGGTTACCCTAGTATTGACAACTAGGGCATCACTTGAGGGCAGTACATCATACCCCGTGCTCCTTGGTCATCAGAACAACACTTTTTTGCGATCATGGGAGCAGACATCAGAGTGATCCTGACGACAATTGATCATGATCCGTGAGGGACAGCTTGCTACTGCAGATATTGCTGTAAGTCCTCCCCAGAGAGCTCCTCGAGCCGTTTGATGAGCTCCTGGCACTTCTGCACCACACGCATCTCTGGGTCTTCCAGCAACTCAGCCAGGAAGGGGATGGTCTCTGGAAGCAGTACCAAATACTCCTCCCCAAGGCGGTCCACCTGCGTTGGAGAGCAACATCCACAGCGCAAGGAAAACAAGTAGAAGAGAAGATTCTGTAGGTTAAATCTACCATGCCTTTCGGGTCCTTCGAAAACACGAGTCACTTGGCCATGCACAAAACCTGCATGTCCCAAAATCTTACACACGCCTGATGAAGTTCAGCACGCAAGTTATCAAGGAGACAACTAGCACTAATTGTGGGCATCGGCATTAGCAGGAGGGAAAGAGAGGGGGGGAGGGGGAGAGAGGGGGGGAGGGGCAAGACACACACATGCGTGTGCGCGCGCGCCGACACACACACACACAGACGGGGGGGGGGGGGGGGGGAGAGAGAGAGAGAGAGAGAGGGAGGGAGGGAGGGAGGGAGGGAGGGAGGGAGGGAGGGAGGGAGGGAGGGAGGGAGGGAGGGAGGGAGGGAGGGAGGGAGGGAGGGAGGGAGGGAGGGAGGGAGGGAGGGAGGGAGGGAGGGAGGGAGGGAGGGAGGGAGGGAGGGAGGGAGAACCAAGCGCGCAGAACCATAAATAGAGTCTGTGTTGCACCAGCTGCGTAACTCCGGCTGCATATCATCGAGAACATTGGCCTAGAGTATAACGGGAAACGAATGCCTTACCAGCATGGCCACCGTGGTCAGCCCCAGCATCTTGGTGCGGACGGACTCGGTGCGCGTGTTCATGAGCACCTGCATCAATCACCACGTCGGCGGGGCACAGAGAACGGGATGCAGGCGGTTAGCCTCGATGCGGTTGGCATGCCACCCAAACAGTGGCATGTGGCATGTGGCATGTGGCATGTGGCATGTGGCATGTGGCATGTGGCATGTGGCATGTGGCATGTGGCATGTGGCATGTGGCATGTGGCCCAAACTCGAAATCAAGCGGGGTTGGATCGTCAAACAGGCTCGCTTTTCTCCTTCACGTGCCGTTACACAGTGATGTCCAGGTACCCCTCGCATCCCTGCACTCGCTTGAGTGAAAGGAAACACAATATTACCTGAATGGCTACAAGAGAATCCCCCCTAATGACAAATCGCAACCAGAGTAGCCGCAAAATCGCATCAAAATATGCGTGGCATCAAATTACTAAGAGACTTTTGCAGCAAACAGCAGCAAGAATCCTTGTGCAGTCGCTATGTGCTGCGCACCCCATCTGACCTACTTCCTCCAGCATGACCGCCAGTGCGGCAACTAAAGCGTCCAGAGGCAACTGCCCCTATCAGGCCGTCAAGAACCAAACTTGGTGCACCCACCGCATGGTTGAGGGACTTTGACAGCTGGTCGTTGGCGCGCGACAGCGCCATCTCTGTCAAGCACTCGGCCAGCTGCGTGTCGAACGACGCGCACGCGTGCAGCACGGCGGATTCCTCGTCGTCGGCCGCGCCGCTGTCCAGGGCACGCTGCACGAGCGAGGACGGCGGATCCGCCAGCATCTGGTTGACCAGCTGCGGGAGGAGCTTCTGCAAATGGGGGGGCAGATGGGGTGGTAGAAGAGGGAGAGTAGAAGGGGAAGGGGAGGTAGAAGAGAGGGGGACCCAAACAGGCACATGAAGAGGCAACACAGGCGGCAACAGAAGAGACGATGAGCCATGTAGGAGAGCTCTACAAGCACCGGAGAAGCCGTACAGGCAACAAGGCAGCGTTATGAGCAACGGGGGGAGTCTTATGCTCGCATATAAATATGCTTCGCAACCCTACCCTACCGTACCCTACCCTTCCCTACCCTACTCTAGCCTACCCTAGCCTACCCTACCCTACCCTACCCTACCCTACCCTACCCTACCCTACCCTACCCTACCCTACCCTAGCCTACCCTACCCTACCCTACCCTACCCTACCCTACCCTACCCTACCCTTCCCTACCCTACTCTAGCCTACCCTAGCCTACCCTACCCTACCCTACCCTACCCTACCCTACCCTACCCTACCCTACCCTACCCTACCCTAGCCTACCCTAGCCTACCCTAGCCTACCCTACCCTACCCTACCCTACCCTACCCTACCCTACCCCTACCCTACCCTACCCTACCCTACCCTACCCTACCCTACCCTACCCTACCCTACCCTACCCTACCCTACCCTACCCTACCCTACCCTACCCTACCGACCCTATTATACCGTGCAAAGCTTCTCAACCCAACAAGATACCATCGGTGCGGCCTGCGGGCAAGTGCCAGCGTAGCCCTGGGCTGTGCCGGCCACCAACCTCCAAGGCCCCCCATATATAGCAGCTCCCCTCCCCCACTGCCCATATATAGCAGCGCCCCTCCCCCACTGCCCATATATAGCAGCGCCCCTCCCCCACTGCCCATATATAGCAGCTCCCCTCCCCCACTGCCCATATTAGCAGCACCCCTCTCCCCACTGCCCATATTAGCAGCACCCCTCTCCCCACTGCCCATATTAGCAGCACCCCTCCCCCACTGCCCATATATAGCAGCTCCCCTCCCCTCCACAACGGCCCGTTGTGGCACCTCCCATTCCCTCGATGCCTGCCCGTCCACCATACTCTTCCTCACCTCCACGAGAGCCATCTCAAGCACCTCCCCTCGGTCGTAGAGGAAGCACTTGTGCAGAGCCGCCACGACGCCTGCGCGCAGTCGCCATTCGTGCTCCGCATCTGAGGCAGAGGGGGGGGGGGAGGCAAGGGAGTGGAAGGCGGGGGGCGGGAAGGGGAGGGAGGGAGGGAGGAGGGGGAGGGGGAGGAGAGGAATTGGGCCCATTTGCAGGGAAAACTGGTTAGAAAAAGTGCCGATATGAGGATCGGCAAGTCCACGAGGAAAAGCAGCAGGATTGGGGGTGGGAGGGAGGGAACCCCGAAGATGTAGCGTGTAGCGTGAAACCATCCTCACCGTAGCAGAGCTCAAAGCATGCCTGAAAGCAGTGACGCACACAACAGGCTGCAGCAGCAGCTGATGCCCCCCTTTAGTTTCCCTTGAGCTCTGAGAAGCTACATCTATGGATGAAAGATACAAACTCCCTAAGTTGGGAACCTTCCTAAGTTGGGAGCGAGCATCACTGTCAGGGACATACCGGCGGGCTGTGCCGCCGCCAGCTTCCTCTTCTTCTTCGACTTCTTCCCTGAGGTGGCCGCGATCCCACCCAGCATCGTGATGCAGTCGTCGATGATGTAGCGGTAGAAGGGCACGAAGATGGACCTGCGTGTGGTGGGTGGGTGGGTGGGTGGGAGGGTGGGTGGGAGGGTGGGTGGGTGGGTGGGTGGGTGGGTGGGTGGGTGGGTGGGTGGGTGGGTGGGTGGGTGGGTGGGTGGGTGGGTGGGTGGGTGGGTGGGTGGGTGGGTGGGTGGGTGGGTGGGTGGGTGGGTGGGTGGGTTGGTTGGTTGGTTGGTTGGTTGGTTGGTTGGTTGGTTGGTTGGTTGGTTGGTTGGTTGGTTGGTTGGTTGGTTGGTTGGTTGGTTGGTTGGTTGGTTGGTTGGTTGGTTGGTTGGTTGGTTGGTTGGTTGGTTGGTTGGTTGGTTGGTTGGTTGGTTGGTTGGTTGGTTGGGAACAGAGCGTGCCGTGAGAAAGCCGACACATCTATTTCTAAAGGCTGAGCCTAACCTATGTGCAAGGGAATAGAGAGAAGGACCTGTGGGTTTGTGCGGGAATGGATACGCGGCGCACAGGATGGCACCGCGATAAAAAGTGGATTACACCATGTGCACGAGAAAGGTTAACACTGAGATGAGATGCAAGCGATTTGAGCACGGGATTATGAGGAACAGTTTAGACAGAGGCACTGCTGGCTACAGAGCGGTGGCACCCAAAAAGCTCATTTGATCAAGGGCCTGCGAGGACTCCCTAGCTGTCCAACACAGCATGGCACAGCGGTCCAACACAGCATGGCACAGCGGTCCAACACAGCATGGCACAGCAGTCTAACACAGCGATCCTTTTCTGTGGCTTCATACCCTCGCCACTGCCTGGAATATTTACAGTACCAAGACAGCACGGCACGAAAATTGGCCGGACCCTAGGCTTTTATTCTCGAGCATCCACTCAGAATTCCCGGCGGTGGGCTGAATCCATTGCCACCGTGCTTTCTACCTGCATCCGAGAAACCTCGTTCTTGACCTGCTTCCTCCAGTTTGATTCTCGCAGGCATTCCGCGGGGGACCGTGGCCCAGGAGGGCACTTGGCACGCTGTCCCTTCACTACTTGGTGTGGAAGGAGGCACAAGGTATCATCTATCATTTCTGGGCAGGCAATTTTGTGGCTACTTTCGGAACCTTCAGTAGCTGTGAGCTCAAGCAGCACTTGGTAGGCCTGGAGCGGGCGCCAGGCTTTACCTCAGGCGCGCCGCCAGCGCGTTGACCACGTGGATGAGCACAAGGCTGCGCTGGATGTGGCCGCGAGTGTCGTCGGAGCCAGGGCCCTCGCTGGGGGGCGACGTGGCCCAGTCTTGTAAGCGCACAAAGAGGGGGCGGAAAGAATTCTCGCTCAGCTGGTGATTGGGGGCGAGGGGGTGGGGGTGGGGGGGGGGGACCAGTGTGCGTGTGGGTGGGGTGGGTGGGGTAGGGTGAGGGAGGGGAGGCATACAGCATTAGCATTGTTCAAACACCGGCAGCACGGGAGGGGGCACCGTTATTCCGGAAACCATCACGATTGGGTATACAATAATCTGGGGTATATAAAAATTATACAATAATTTGGGGGTGGGGGCAAACCAAAATTTATTTAATTAGATTTAATTAATTAGAAAAGCATGGGCTGGGGTAAACCACGTGCTTTAGGTACAAGTTTACTGCGTGTTGGGAAGCATAAATACACGCTCGGGTGTCATGTGCCTGCATGACGGACAGATGGCAACAGTCAGGGGCACATGCCTCCGAGCTTGAATGCATGGACGGGTGGGTGGGGGGGTGCGGGGTGGGTGGGTGGGTGGGTGGGTGGGGGGTGGAGGGTGGGTGGGTGGGGTGGGGTGGGGGCAAAAAAAATACTAATATTAAAAGATATTGACAGGACAACTTGGTAATGGGGGGGGGAAATCCATAGCCGAACTATTGTCTATGGGAAAAAGCAGTTAGGAAAAAATTCGACCAGCATAACTTGGCAAGCAGAAAGACACGCTGCCCCAACACGGCACTGCTCCCCATCGAGGCACTGCTCCTGCCACGCACCTTCAGCACCAGGGCCACAAATGCGCTTATAGCGGCAGCCTCGGTCGCTTCTGGCACACGCCCCTCACTGCCCTTGCCCTCGTCGCCCTCCTCCTCCTGGCCCTCAGGCGTCGGGAGGCCGGTGCGCCGCAGGTCGAACGCGGACAGGAAGAGGTCAAAGAGAGGCTGCAGGTACGCAGTGACGACGGGACGGCTGGCGTCCACCACGATGCCTTGCAGCAGCTGGAAGAGGGCCACACAGGCACCCTGCAAAATGGAGGGGGAGGGGGGGAATGGGCGCCAAAGAGTAGCACATCAAAGCATTATCAGGTGCTATGTCGCGGGGTGTTTCGGTCTCCCTGTCTCCATGCACCTGTCTCCATGCACCGCCAGAGTGAACGCGGGATGTGAGACTCTTCATGCATGTTTTGGTGGTCGCGGCGTGCTTTGATGGTCGGGGCGTCGCAACAGCTGGCAGACTCACGCTTGTGGCCATCATCTACCAACAGAAGGGTGTATATAGGCCATTGCCATCGTGTCATTGTGTGTCATGGAATGATCGAGCCCTGAGTCCTAGGCAGGATGCGTGCTGCATGACAGTTGTGGAGGGGCTGAACGGTCCCTCGCTGGCGTCGGCCCTCTCCTTTTTATGGTGCCATAAACCTTATCGTTCATAGTGCAGAAATGGACGTATCCAGAACCAGGCCAATCACAACTCCATTGTACAAGCCACTAGCTTATACTTTTTCATCGGAACACATCCTTGCGCAATGTAGCCAGAACAAAGGCGATCGCATCCCCATGGCAATGGTGAACTTGACGATGGGAATGGCGAGGCAGATTGCATTGCGCCAACCCACCTCTCCCATGGTGACGGCGTCGGCAAACGAATCGGTGACGGGTCGAAGAAGTAACCGCACCTGCACCAAGTAGAAGCAGTCGTTCAAAGGGCACGGATCCAAACCACAGTCAGCCCTGCCATATTTGACCTCGAACGCTTGACAGGCACACTACAGCATACCCAAATCGAAAGCTATACTATTTATGAGATGGGAAGCAGGACCCTCCATGTACTCTTACATGAAACTCTCTTATATAAAAGGTGTGAAAGCGGGTGGGTAAGCGGAAGGGGAAGGGGAAGGGCCTCTCTCTATAAAGGGTGTGATATCAGGCTCATGAGCCGTCAGGCAAGGGTTACCTTTGATGGGCAAGAAGACCCAACTGACGCAACTGCACAACTATGCAATCCAACTCCTTCAATCCTCCTTAAAACCCCCTTCAAAACCTCTTCAAAACCACTTCAAAACCCCTTGACAACCCCCTTCAAAACTTCCATCCTCTTCAAAGCCCCTTCAAACAACGGACCGCGCTCGCAAAGCCTAGCACACGGCACGTTGACATTCGAGGAACCAGGCACGGCCAGGTGTCGGTAGAGAGGCTCACACATGTCAAACATCTGCGACTGATAAGAGTTGTTCAGGAGATAATTCTGCCAGATGCGCGGAGGAAACAAAAGTTGTGGAGGAGAGACGCTGTACCAAACTGGGATGGAGACATACAGGTTGATAGCCAAAGTGCTGAAGTGGTCAGAAATCTCGTGTGGATGGCTCATGCACTGGAGGCATGCGCGGCTTTATGGCCCGCTGCCCAGTTGTTTATCGCCGGTGAGAAATGCTCATCACGCCACCTGGGAAATAAGTAGGTCAATAGGTGCATGAGCATGCACTTGAGCATGCCACGGGGTACAATAGGGAATTGTCCCACATGGTGTCCTGGGGGCTGGGAGGCAAGACAGGGGAGCTACGTGCCACAACACACAGCGATATTTAACACACAGTATGCATTCGGGAAGCACGCCCATGTAGCTGTGACCGGTTCCCCACACACAGACGTAGGCCCGCCGCGGTCAAATAAGACCATATCGTCCATGGTGAAGAGGTTCTTGACCCCACATTGAACTTTGACGAGAAAGCATGCAGGGGAATGGAAGGAACGGCCGGACACGCTCCAGCTAAGGCACGCCCACGCAACCACTGAAACCACCGCAACTAACAATTCCCACCGTGCTGCGGTGCCCCCCCCCCCCAACAAAAAATCACTGCAGCCCAACCGCACATCACTGCTGCCCCGACCCCCTTGACGACTGCCCCATCCTACATCATTGCTGCCCCCCCCCCCCCCATCCTGCAAGCCCATCCTCCCTCCATCAATGCAACCCCACGTATGTGGCCAAGTAACAGATACTCCACAGCACGAAGCATTTGATGAGCACCAGGGAGATGACGATGCCATCCCTGTCCAACGCCGCCCGTGTCCCCCTAGTACCCCCCCCCTCTGCCACGAGTGACAAGTCATCAACCGGCGACAAGTCCATCATGCCCCCTAGTACGCCCCCGGCTGCCGTCGCCACTGCCCACGGCCCAGCCAACGGCATGGATTGTCACCCACCCACAGCCCCACGGCGCACAAGTGTGGCCCACCTACGGGGAAAAACGGTTCAAAGCTTTGTTTCCCATTTCTCTTCTTTGGCGGGCTTACAACAAAAGTTCATTCAGCCCCCGGGTGCCACGACAGGCCTGGGCCATGAGTACCGTCCAAGGCCAGAAATACTTTTAGAAAAAATCTCCAACGCGTCCTGCCCTTATCCGCCCATGAACCCCTTACCCCTACTAACTTGTGGAACCTTGTGCGGGCGTGCCGCATGCACCCCTAAACGCTCACGTACCTCTACCGACTTGGGCAGGCAGGCCAGCGTCTCGGCCAGCGACCCGGTGAGGGAGGCCAGATTCCGCTGCCGCATCTGGCGCAAGAACAGCGGCAAGAAAAGGCGCAGGGACAGCGGCGACAAAAGATGCAAGACGAGCGGCAGGAAAAGGCGCAAGAGCCGGCGCGAGTGGTCAGGGGAGGGCGCACGAGAAGGCGCAAGTGGCAAGGAAAGGCAGCAGGGGTGACGGATGGACCCACGTAAGCCAGGGCAGCAAATATGTCATGAATAAAGATAGATACTCTACATAATGGTCACTGAAAACATTAGGCACAAGTGAGAACTGTTCCCAGTTGAGGAACAAACCAAGCAAAAGCGCGCGGGGGGGGGGGGGGGGAGATCATCACGATTCGCAAATGGGAAGCTTGGGAAGCCAACAATGACGAACAATAAGCACTACTAAATAACTAAGTAACTACTACTAAATACGCCAGGAAAACGGGATATACCTTGAACAGCAGGTGCAGGATGCTCGGGAGGTAGGGGTTGAGGAATGGCCCGAAGTCGCGCAGAAGTCCCTGCAGCGCCGACAGGAATGCGCCCAAGTATTCCTTGTTTGCGTCCGCAGCCTCGGCCGCCTCCTCCGCCCCGGGCCCCTTGCCTCCATGCCCCTCTCTCTTCTTTTTCCCAGCACCGCCAGTGCCAGCATCCGCGTCGCTGGCATTGAGGGCCTCGAGGGCAGACGAGGCCAGGTCCAGTGTGGCGGTCACGTAGGCAGGCAGCGCGGGCAGGAAGCGGGGCCCCAGCACCGCGGCAACAGTAGCAGCGCACTTGACGGCTTGCCCGGCCACCATGCTGCATGGGGATGATGGTGAGGAGGAAGAGATCGGGCGCGGGCGGCCAGGTTGAAGGCGGGATGGTGGTGATAGAGAGCGGTGGTGAGGAGAGCGGTGTTGATGGTAAGGGCGCTGTGATCGTACTAACTTCCGTAACCACTTTCAGTACATAGTAATATGGCTCCGTGTTGCAAGAAAGCGGCCACAGGCAGGGCCTACCGTGGACAATTTACGGTTGTTAGACCAGGCGAGGCGCACGATGCAGACTGCCTCTTGCACATCAGAACATATAACAGACAAATTAATACCGATACGATGTCAGGCTGCAGCATCATAGAAATACATCGCAACATTTAGTTTATCCCCACCTACACCCCCAAAAGTACTTGTAACCACGCAGGCGTGCCAAACTGCAGCACCGAGCCCAACCCGCCCAAAAGGTGTATCAAGGAGACAACCTTAAGGAGCCAAAAGTTGTATGTTCGTCGGCACATACCGGCTGGCCGTGAGCGTAAGGCAGCAAGGGATGACCACCGTGGTGACAGCCGACAGAAGCGAATCCACGGCAACCAGCTGGAAACACTCGGCGGCGCTTTGCAGCGCTCCAAGCGCAGCCTGCAGGCAGGAAGCAAAACAAACAAAAAAGCAGACGACAGAAGAAACAGCGAGGCAAGCAAACAAAAGACAACAGAGGCAATCAGCCCGGAACCCGCCCCCCCCCCCCCCCCCCCCACACACACACACGGGATATGGACAGGTTGACATGTCCATGCAGACGACTGCAAATAATGGCCCAAGCGACCATTCCCTGTAGTTATGGATGATGAACGACATGCACACATTGAAGCATGGACACATGGCAGCATGGGTACACGGATGTAGAAGCCTATGAATATGTTAAGGTCATGACGAAAGGATGCGTGGCCAATGCACACATGGCGACAGGCATAAATCTATCTATTGTTATAGTAATTGACAAACTTGAGCTTGAAGGCACACTAGCGGTGGGACGTTGTGTATTACGGACGTTGTGACCATATATACACTCGCCTCCTCGCTCTGCTCAAGGGTGTCTTGCCCCCCCCCGAGGGCAAGGTGCGCCCGATCGCCTGCGGTGAGGTGCTCCGCAAGCTCGTGGGCAAAGTGATCTGCCGCCAAAAGGCGCCCGAGCTCCGTGCCTTTTTCTGCCCGCCCCTCGCAGCGGGTGAGACCTCGGTGGCGGCCCAGCTGGGGGTGACGACTCCAGGCGGGGCGGATATCCTCATCCATTCGGTGCAGGCCTACCTCGAGGCCCACCCCACCCACGCTGTCGCCAAGGTCGACTGCCACAACGCGTTCAACAGTCTGTCCCGCGCCAGCATGTTTGCGGCAGTCATGGAGTCCTTCGAGGACTTGTACGCTTGGACAGCCGTGTGCTACGGCCAGCCCGGCCAACTGGTTCACATCATGGAGGACGGCACTCGCGGCGGCCTGCTGTCGCGGTCGGGCACCCAGCAAGGGGACCCCCTGGGACCCCTGTACTTTGCCGCCCCCCTCCAGGGTTGCCTCCAAGCGGTCCATGCTGCCCACCCGGCGGTCGCTATTCGGGCCTACTTGGATGATATCTACCTTCTGGGCCCTGTGCCGGACACCACCGCGGCTCTGCTGGCACTGCAGACCGCGGTGGCCGACATCAACCTCCAGTTGACCCTGGCCAAGTGCGCGGTGTACTCGCCCCAAGGTGATTGCTCCGGCTTTCCGCCCCAGCTCTTGGGCCGGGACGAGCGCCTCCATGGGTTGGATGTCCTCGGCGTTCCGGTTGGCGACCCCGAGTTTGTCATCGATGCTCTGCGGGCCGCCCTTGAGGCACGCACTGAGGTACTGCCCTTGATTGCGCGCCTTCATGATTCGCAGACCAAGGGTCTGCTTCTGTGGTTTTGCGCTCACCCTCGCGTCGTTCACTGGCTCCGGGGCGAGCTCTTCCGGCTCAGGTCCGGCTGGCCGCCGAGGGCCACGACGAACGCATCCAGTCGGCCTTGGCGCAGCTGGTCCCGGGCCCCGACCTCCCGCCACATGCTATTCGCATTGCCTCCCTGCCTGCACGGATGGGTGGCTGCGGTCTGACTCGTGCCGCCCGGCTGGCCCCAGCAGCCTTTTTGGGCTCCGTCGCTCAGTCGTGGGCGGAAAGCTGCCGGCTCCTGCCCCTTTTGGCAACGGCAGCGCCTGACCTCCTGGACCCCAGCAGCCCTTTGCCCTTCGTCACCGCCATCCAGGAGGCCTATGCTGAGATCCAGCAGGCCTGTTCTCCCGTCCGTGCCGCTCAGGCGGTACAGCGCCACCTCCCTCGCGGCACTCCCTCGGTCGCCTCCGTTCAATCTCCCGCCGCATTCCCTGCTCGCGTCATCGATAAACACCAGAAAACCTACGCGGGTATTCTGCACACGGCTGATTGGATTGCTCTTTTCGCGGACCTCAACGCCCAGGGACGTGCGTGGCTGTTCTCGCTTTCCTTGCGGAGTGTGGGCTCGGCGTACCTTCGTGCTCTTCCCATGGCCCCCCATTCGCCTTGGCTCCCAGCCACTACTCGGTGGCGCTCCGGCACCAGCTATTTGCCCCGCAGCCTCTTGTTCCGGCCGGGCGGCCTTGTGGTAGCTGTGGGCAGCCGCTGGATCCCACGGGGACTCACTACCTTTCCTGCATGGGGGGCCAACAGAATCAGAATTGGTATTTGTATTTGCACACTGTCCTCCTGACGGTGGTGCTCGCCATGATTCGGTCGGTTTTCCCCCACGCGAACATCCGGTCCGAGGATGCGGATGGCGCTGCCTTCTATTCCCCCAACCACCGGCCTGACATCGTGGTGCTGGACTTTGAGGGGGGTGGCCGGCATCTGCTTATTGACGTTTCGGTGGCGCGGCCCTTGGCTCTTAGCCACGTGGCTGGGGCCTCCCTCACGGCAGGTTACACGGCGGACCGGGCGGAGCGGGCCAAGCTCCTGGCCTACGGCGACGTCGGGCACCATCGTGTGGTGCCCTTTGTCCTGGAGGAGTTTGGGGCCATGGGGCCCCTGACCTCCGCCTTCTTCAAGGAGTGTTGCCGGCTCCGGGAGGACCGGCTGGACCTGGAGGGCCAGCGGGCCCCATGGTCGGCGCGGACCTGGACGTCATATTGGCGTCAGCGCTTGTCGGTGGCGCTGACTCGGGCCATGGCTGACATCATGCTCCGCCGTACGCGGGCTGATTTTGCGGTGCAGCAGGGCTATTAGGTTCCTCCCGTTAGGCGTTTCCATTGGTCTTATGGTAGTATAGAGCTTTGACATGGCTCTGTATATAGGTTTATAGCTGGGCGTTTGCTTTGGTTTGAGTGATTTCACTCTGGTGTAAGTAATTATATTTTTAAAATATATATACTAGCATATATATTCATTCTCAATGAATATATATACTAGTGGTGTGACTATATATACATATATAGGGGTGGGACCATATGTACTACGGATGTTGTAAAAGGCTGAAGATGGGCATACCGAACAAGGCACCCCGCAACCCGTGGAAAATGCCCCCCTCGCTTGCTCCCCGCATGCTGCGGTGCTCCCCACATGTTGCTGCGCTCCACGAAAGCTAGCAGCTCACCTGCTGGAGGCTGCGCGAGGGCCCCTTTCCCGCAGCCCCCGCCGAGGGTCCCTGAACGAGTGCGGCCGCTGCGTCCACGGTGGCGGTGACCACCTCGGCCAGGGAGGCGTCCGCAGACAATCCTTGCTGCGCCCAGTCGGGCTCGTGCGACTTGAGCTTGGCGGTCAGCAGCTTGAGAGCCTGGCCATGCAAGGGGGGCGCTTCCAAGGTAAAAACAGTCAAAGATCGAGGCACTCAAATCAGATGAGCGCCTGGCTA
>RPFO01000106.1:788512-813512 GCA_009746045.1 Mesostigma viride
ATGGGATCCGGGGGGACCCACCTGCATGCGCGGCATCTCCCCCCGCGTCGCGTCCACCCGCTGCTGCTCCGTTGCCAGCTGCGCCACAAAGTCGGCCGAGGTGAGCCGCGCGACGCTGAAGTCCACCGCGACCCGAAGCTGCTTCCACACGTCGATTCCCGCCCCCTTGCCACCCTGGCTGTATTCCGCTACCTTTTTCTTGCCCTCCTTACCCTGCTTGCGACTGGACGACTTGCCAGGTGCCTCCGTGCCGGCGGCAGCAGCGGTGGCCACTGCGTCCATTTGCATGCGCAGCAGGGTGTCGGCGGCCTCTACCTGGGTGGATGGGGGGAAGAGCCCGCACACGCGGTGCAAGCACCCAGGCGCCCACTCGGCATCGTCGGAGCCGGCCAGGATCTGCTTGAGCACGCGCGGCAGGTCGGACGCGCCCGTCACCCTGCAGGTGTCCGAGGGTGATGCACGGCCAGTGCAGGGCCACGTGCTTTGCAGACGTTAGAAGCGTGTGCAACGCCTCATTTGACAAGGGTGCAGCGAGCCAGTAGCGCTAGGCAAATCTTTCATGCCCACTACCACGCAGTACAAAGCTAATACCCTCCCCCAATGCAAGCAATCGTGGGCGTGTTCTCGACATTGACGGATAGGTTGACACCGCATCCGTGTTGCGAGGCCAAACAACTCTCTCTCCCGTAGTCCTCGGTTAGTTCCTCCACTTGCCCTTCTACTCCTTGATGGATTCCTCGCAGCAAGTGCCATCGTCATTCATCCATAGTAAGCAATGGTGAGCCGTTTCAACGGATGTCAGACGAGACAGCCTGTGCGTACCGGAGGAGCCCCGCCAGCAGTGCGACGCGGCGCTCGCTCGACATTTCGGGGAGCGCGCCCGAGATAATCTGCAGGATTGTGGTTGGGTGCCAAAAAAGCCCGCGCGACTCCATTAGAGAAAGCACAGCTTCAGCAACTAATGGAAAGTGTGCTTCCGCCACCCTGGGAAAGCACGGCAGCCACGGCTTCTACTTTGCGGTTTCAGGTGCCACGGGCATCATAACTAAGGTATCATCATAACTAAGGTATCATCATAACTAAGGTATCATCATAACTAAGGTATCATCATAACTAAGGTATCATCATAACTAAGGTACCATCATAACTAAGGTACCAAAGTGTTCGTACTTGTCTGTCCATACTTGATTAAGGTAGCACAGTCTCCACACTTGTCTGTCCACACTTGATTAAGGTAGCAAAGTGTCCATACTTGTCTATCCATACTTGCATGTTGAACTACAAGGGGCAGGGCACACCACTGCATTACCCTTGCAAAGGCATGGCACTCATAGGACATCTAACCTAGGTTTCCGGGGCAAGGGGAGGGGGGGTTGGTGGGTGGTGGGTGGGTGGGTGGGTGGGTGGGTGGGTGGGTGGGTGGGTGGGTGGGTGGTGGTGGGTGGGTGGGTGGGTGGGTGGGTGGGTGGGTGGGTGGGTGGGTGGGTGGGTGGGTGGGTGGGTGGGTGGGGGTGGGGGTGGGGTGGGGGTGGGGGTGGGGGGGGGATGTGAGTGGGGGTGGGGGTGGGGGGGAGGTGGGCATAGAGGCCTAGCAGGGTGATGCAGACCTCTCACTCTACCCTGTTCAGCTGTTCAATCACAGGCTCCGACAAGACATACCCAACCGACGAAAGGAAGGGGCAGACACACACAGTAGCACCTGAAAATATTTCGCTGCTTGGCCCGCATGGCAGATATGAGCACCTTGCCAGCTTCCCCACAGCAGCTGGTGCACTCACCCCCAGCAGCTGGTCTACGCTGTTGCCTGGCTGCTGCAGCCACGCCGGCAGCACCGCAGTGACGGTCGCCTGCACCACGCGGAAGGAGTAGCGGTCATTCTGCGGGCGTGCCAAGTCGGGTGGTTGTGTGGGCCACGGGGTGATGAATATATGCGTGATGGCCAGGGGGTGGGAGGGGTGGGCAGGAAGTTCAAGTCAGGACCCGAACCTCAGATGCTCATCATTAAGCAGCACGACTACACACAGGTGATTGGAACCCTCATATCCTTAGGTTGCGAGGGCGCCCTCCCTCCTCATTTGTTGTGTATAGGGGTCAAAGGATTAGGTAGAGGGGTTGACGGATTAGGTAGAGGGGTTGAAGGACTGGCGTTTAGACCCCTCGTTTCCTAACAGCCTCCAGGAAACAGAAGGGCACCCTTATACAGAACCGTATCCTTAAAAGGAAAAAAGAAAAGAGAAGGAAAATGGGCCTTAAAAGGAAAAAAGAAAAGAGAAGGAAAATGGGCCTTAAAAGGAAAAAAGAAAAGAGAAGGAAAATGGGCCTTAAAAGGGAAAAAGAAAAGAGAAGGAAAATGGGCCTTAAAAGGAAAAAAGAAAAGAGAAGGAAAATGGGCCTTAAAAGGAAAAAAGAAAAGAGAAGGAAAATGGGCCTTAAAAGGAAAAAAGAAAAGAGAAGGAAAATGGGCCTTAAAAGGAAAAAAGAAAAGAGAAGGAAAATGGGCCCGCAGCAGGAAAGATGCATCGACAACCGACATGTCCCGGGTCAGAGCCAGCGAGGCAAACCCGAAACACGCGGTTGGCGGCTGCCAATCAGGGAATACTTGCAAGCCCCAAGTACTCCCATGTTATACTTGCAACCCGTCCAAACAATCGCACTCCATGCATAACAGATGCCCATTTCTACCATCACCTGCACGCGCACACGCAGACCCACATGCATGCGCACAAGTCTGCTGGTTTACCTAAACTTTTAACTAAGAGATGGGATCCTTATCCCTCGCATAGACCCACCTGCGTGAGCGAGGCTGCGCTGATCACCGAAAGGATGCCCAGAACGTGCCGCAGGGTGGCCGCGGGGTCCAGCCGCGCCAGGGAGGCCAGCAGGGAGAGGCCCGCGTTGCGCGTGGCAGCATTCCCGCTCTGCTGCACGCACGAGGCAACGCTGTCGACGTCAAACGCAGCCGCCTCATCCCCTCCGCGCGGCTCACCCTGCAGGGGCCAGCGTGTCATGGAGAGAGGGAGAAAACGGTCAACAAGGCAACGGGGCAGACACAATTTCGATGCATGATGAGAATGCAAGATGTGCAGGTGAAATAAAAGCGATGTAATGATTCTCCTATGAGGTGATACGATGAGGTGATTCTATGAGGTGAACGTGAAAAAGTGACTTACCAGCGCATGACACCTGCATCCAACACCAGTTGCGTGGCGCTCATCCACATGACCGTTGCCTTAAGACCTGGGCCATGCTCGGCTCACTCTTCCCCAGCCACAACTACCACACACCTGCCCCCCCGTTTCCACCTTTTCTGGCATCCCCCTCGTTCCTCAGCAGCAAGCCGACGCATCCTCCAGAGGCCACGCCTCGTGTACACGAATCCCGTGACCATCCCACCACCGAGCATTGTTTTGTTTTGTCCGCCGGTCCCCCCTGCCTCCCATCCTGCCGGAATGGTACCCTCACTCACCCTCGCCTCTTTCAGGCACCTCCCCTCATTTTTTCCCACCCTCCTCCTCTCCAGCAAATTCTTTCCGCCGACCCCCTCCTGACTCACTTCTCGCAGTCATCCTCCCCTCAGCTCACCTCCTCATCTTCCCCTCAACTTTCCTCGTTCCACCCTCCCCTCCACTCACCTCCTCACCCTCCCCTCCCCTATCATCCTCCCCCCCCCCCCCCCCCCCTCCCCTCCCCTCCCCTCCCACCCACCCCCCTCCCCTCACCTCATCGTCAGAGCCCGCCGCGGCCTCCTGGTCCGCCGCGAGGGACTTGGCGATGTCCTCCAGCACGGCCAACACGAGCTGCTGCGCATACGCCCGCTCCGCCACCGAGACCTCGGCAGCCGCGCCCGCAGAGGCGGTAGGCCCAGCCCCAGCTCCTCGTGTCTTTCTCGATAATGCCGCCGCCGCCACAGCCACATCCACATCCATCTCATCATTGTCATCGGCGTCTGCAGCAGAGGCCGTTTGGCGGGCGGCGCCATCCATGGCATTTGTCCCTGCCGCACCCTCCGTCGCGGCGGGCAGCAGCGACCGCAGGAGGTGGGACAGCGTGGCGACGGCTGCGCGCCTGTGGCCAAGCAAGGGAGTAGGGGTCATACATGAAACAAGTGTGTATGGGTCATACGGAGCATGGGACTCGTCGCAAAGAAAGATGCAAGATGGCTTTCGCGTCCAAACAGACGTCCTCTGACAAGGAACACCAGGATACCACCATGAGCCACCCAGGTGTGCTACTGTGTAAGCGAGGCCATATACGACGGCTCATACTGCAACAAACGCGGGTAGCCCGGCAAAACTAGCACCAACGGTCCAATGCTAGAGACGCCTGTCGGGGCCTGTTCTTCAAGCAACTGGGGGGCCCTAGCACACTGCCATGAGGCAACCCACAGCCATCACTGCCCACCTGTCGCCCATGACCCCCTTCCACGACAGTGCCTCCAATGCCAGCACCGCCACGTGCAGCCGCTGCGGCAATGCGCGCGCCAGCAGCCGCCGCCGCCACGCACTCGTGTGCTGGTGGTCGGCACCATCTTGCGCACTGGCATCCGCCCCTTTCCTTCGCTTCTTCGTCTCCTTCTCTGCGGTGTGCGGCGCTCCAGCATCAGCTGCCGGCGATGACTCGATGGCCACCGAGAGTAGCAAGTTCCAGACCTCAGGGGCCACCTGGCAGGAGGGGAAATGAGGAAAGAGGGTTTTCATGTGGGGGACAGGATAGAGGGGGGAGGGGGACGTCTCACGCGTTTGCACTTAGTCAGCCGGGGTGCCACCTAACATGACAGGTGGCAAATTCTCCTTATCCACACCGAACCCGACTCGAAGGACCTAGTTTGAACCTAGGGCCCCCTTCTTCACAAGAGTCCAGCACACGTGCCAAGGAAGGGTGCGGTATGCAGGGGCAAGCATAGGCGTTCATAACAGGTGCGATGTGGAGGTGCCTGCATAGGCACTCACACGGGTGCCGACTGTGGCTGCCAGCATACCTCGAGCTCCGCCAGCTTGTCTCGCGCCAATGCTCGCCCCTCGGGCAAGAAGCCGTCGTGTTGCGACGCCAGCCTTAGCATTGCCAGAACCACTCTCCCCTGTGCGGCCAGAGCAGATAGATATGTCAAGAGACGCTTAATTGTCAGTCGCCAAGGGGTTATATAATCAACACTGGCTTAATGTCAGCAAAAACGGCACCAAGGTAGCCCAATCGTCCGGCCCATGGAGAAGTTTGTGCCGAATCAAGCGACGTCTCAGTGGGTGAAGTGCCAGGGGCGGGAAAAAAGAAAAAGAAGGTTGAACGGTATATTCATGAAACAAGCGACCAACGGTGCGTTCTACGCACCTGGCACTCCGCCGGCAGCGCCCCGAACATGCCAGGTGTCACCATCTCCAGCGCCGCCACCCGCGCGTGTGCCAGCACCGCCGCGGCTCCACTGGATGGTTCGGCCTGCGGGCATGAGGAGACCGCAGCAGCATGATCGAAGAATCCATGATCCTCACACATGCTCAGATGAGGATGAGCAGCACATAGGCGTACACAAGGTATCAAAGCCCCCCCCCCCCCCCCCTCGTCCCCCTGGCCCAAACGCTACACACACACACACGCACAGCCCCCCCTGCCCATCCACACACACAATAGGGATACTAGTACATGGACACCATCTTCCCCAGCCCCTTGCGACCAACGAAGGCACAGGGCAGCGTAGAACGGTCTGAAAGCCGCGGGATGTGCTAGCCCAACTGCCTAAAAATGGGCATCTCAGGAGTCGCGCGTTGGCCTATCAACCCTTCAGTGCAGGCACCGCAACTGGAGATGTGCAGGTCATTGATAGGTAGGGACTTAAGGAAGGTCACACACAGCATAAGTGGGGTAGACGTGAAGGGAGGTCACGCACACCATAACTGGGGTAGAAGTGAAGGGAGGTCACACACTACTCTCCATAGATAGACATAATTAGGACAAGGACAAGGTACATGAAACTGGTCATAGTTCAATACTTTGTACATAGATAATAAGGCTCTTTCACAGAGAAGAGATCAGTTCTTAAGGGCTAACATTGACATTAGTAGTCGAAGAAGAAAAAGTGACAGCGCCATGCGCCGCAATTCCAGGGCATACCTCCAGTACCGCCATGAAGGTGTCAAAGGACACCTTTGCCTGAGCGTCAGTGACGGACTCAAAAGCGCCCTTGACCTTGAACGCCGCTGGCGTGTACAGCTGCGGAGATAGTATCCGCACCAACCATGAAATAGAAAGGCCAAAACATGTTGTCACAAGACCATGCCAAGGAGCCGCGCCGGTCTTTGCATCAGGACAAGCACTCGTCCAAATATGCAGGCCGAGTTGATTGCTGGGATACCTAAAAAGACATATACATATACACACCGATGTCAACAAAGACTTCAGCAAGGTAATCCTCCCCCACATTCTCCCCACCATTCCCCCATCGCCCACAGGGATCCCCCATCCCCCTGGAAGGCATCCCAAGCCCCGGTATTATGACCCTACTCATGGTCCAACCTCCGACCCTCGTTCATGCTGCCCAACCATGAGCCGCCCACACAAGCATTAAACTGTCACGTGAACCGAATGGTTGACGCGCTACATGCACAGAAGCAGCAGGGTCACACAAAAAGATGACGCAACAAGAGTCACAGAAATGTGGGACCCTGGCCAGCCCCCCACACTTTAAACAGCCCTTAGCCACCCCCCCACACCTTGATCAGCGTGACCAGCAGCGCCTGCGTGTCCTCGTCCAACGGCTGGGCCTGCGCCCCTTCCTCCGCACCCTCCTGCTCACTGACTGAGCGCACCAGCGACCGCAGCAGCGGCTGCGTGAGCCCCGCTTGTTCGGATTCATGGCCAGCCGATGCCAGCGCCTCTAGCAGGCACAGCTGGTGACCGGCGCCAAGAAACGGATGAGGCAATTGCGCAGTGGGAGGTAGGTCAGCAGTGGGGGAAGGAAACATGAGGCTTTGGTGCCCATGAGGCTTTGGTGCCTAAGGCCATCATCAAAAGGTGCCATGATAGACGCAGCAGCAGCGGGCATCATCAACGTAGCACGCGGTGGGGGTGGCGAGGTTCGCGAAGGCTTTCAAGGTAAAAGTATTGGGCGAACGTGGCTCGTTGTGTGCCTGGTAAAAGTATTGGGCGAACGTGGCTCGTTGTGTGCTTGGTAAAAGTATTGGGCGAACGTGGTTCGTTGTGTGCCTGGCACCAGAAGCAAATGAAGCATCATACACTTTGTGGGCGCGCTAGAGTCCTTTTCCAGGATTTGAACATTTCAAGAGGTACTGGGATCGCGTGGTTTTGGGCCAAAGGTGTGTTTGGGGGGACGACGGTACGCAACGCCGTGGGCGAGGGCTCACGGGCAGAAAGCCGTGGTGTGAGGGTCTAGGGTTTAGGGTTTAGGGTTAAGGGTTTAGGGTTTAGGGTTTGGTCTAAACCCTGATGTGAGGATCACAGCAGGAGGCTTAGCAAGGCGGAAACGTTTAGCTCACGTTGCAACATTCCCATCGACATCACCAGTCACACGGCATTGACATGGTGTGCGCCCAAAAATCACTCCCATATGCCCAACTGCCACCGACTGATGTCATGGACCTGGCATGGGCGGGGCCCTCTACCAGCGACCAACCATGGGACAAGCGTGGGGGGCACCACAACAAAGTGATCCAAGCGTACATGGGACAGCGGTCCAACAGGAAATACTGTAGCAGAACTTGTGGGAATTTCCGGCAAGTCTACAGCTTTGCAACGCTAACACAATTACAGGCATTTCTCCAGAGAGCTCCCCCCAGCAAGAGAAGGAGGTGAATGGAAGGATCAGGCAGGCCAATACGAGCAGTGGACGCGGCCTGCCCATCTAGGCACATACAAGCAACGGACAAATTTATTGTGCCAAGCAAGTACAAAACTATTGAGCTGATGATTGCTCTGCAGCGAGTGCGGCTCACCCTGGCCCTTGGTGACCGATGATGCATGGCGCGGGCCACCAGGTACTTGAGCACAACTGGTGTCTCGTCCTTTCCCAGCGTGGACCTGCAGGGGGAAGGGGGGGGGGGAGTGGTGTAAAACACCCAGGGTATTCGTCACAGGCAAGTTGATGAGGCGGTCCTTAAGTGGACTTGCCCATGTAACCAACGTCACGCGTTAATGCAGCCAGAACTGGTGCGTTGGCAACCCAATAGACAGGACCTATTAAAAGTCCTTGACGAACCTTGACGAGCAGGGACGAGCATGTACTTATCCATGTCTGTACCTATCCATGGGCTTTGTGCCCATGAGCCAGCAGGTTAAGTGAACATTGAGCAAGCAGTTACCTAGCCACGTGCTCCCAGCCAAGGACCATGAGCAATATCACGCTACCACGCACGGCCCCAGTCATATACGATGAATTGCCCCAACAAACCATACGGGGCCTTGCAAAACGATTCAGCAAGAGAGGAGGCCACTTACTCGGCCCCCAGCGAATCCGCAAGGAACGCGGCCAGCTGGCCCTCCCCCACCGCCAAGGACGCAGAGAAGGCATCCAAACGGGCGAGCAGCTTGGCCAGCAGGTGAGGTGGCAGCGGTGACCCGTCCCCGCTGTCATCTGCCGCGCCGCCACACATCGGAGAGGATGCGATACCAAAGATTTCAAGTCCCACAGCTTCAAGGTACGGGACCGGACTTTGCATGGAAAAAAACAAGATCATTGGATCAGGCCATGCACAGCGGTGTTGCGAGGAGCGGGCCCTGACTTAGCAATAATGATCGAGCGCAAGGATAGTGTGTCGTGTGATCTGAGGCACCCAGGGCACCTGGGAGAGGAATCCTAAGGCGGCACATAGCGGGGCTCATCCTTGGGCACAGCCTACTTGGCAGATCGAAGCCTGCTCAAGCCTTTGCATCACAGGGGCAGGGAGGTCTCAAGATTTGATCCATAGCCACAAGACAGCTTGTAACCCTCCTTAAACACCCGCTGTCGACCATCACAGACTGTGCAAACGCACACAACAATCAGAGACTGTGCCCAAGCACGCAACATGGGCTGTGCCGAAGAGATCGGCGTCGGTGTGGACCACCCACCATCCATGTCAGTGTCCCTGGCCTCCTTGATGGCGGATGCCAGAAGCTTGCTGTGCGACAGGTGCTGCTGCAACGTCTCCACGCACTTGACCGCCGCCTCCCGCACCGACTGGCGTCACACGCGAAGCAGGAGTACAAGAACGCAGGAAACGTAGTGACATGGATTACCAGCACAATGTGCACAGAGGGCAGAATCAGCAGAGGCGCCTCCCTACCTTGGCATGCCAGCATGTGCACCCACGTCCAAGCCCCCGGAATGGCAGCATGTGACTTGTGTGGCACGGCTCTTCCCAAGCAGCAAGCGTGGCAAAGAGGACGACCACGAAACCGACGCAAGTTGTACACAACGCTTGTTGGGAAGCCAAGTTTTAGACAGTGCCACTCTGTGCAGCGAATCAGGCCCAGGTGGCATGTGGGTAACATTTCATGGTGACTTGCCCTTCCGGTTAGGATCGCACGCTGACTGTGACTCTCAACTCTCACCCTTGTTCCAAAAAATTTAGTACTTAATATACTGCTCTTGAAATTTTTTTCCAGAGCAAGTGAGAAAAGAAGAGGAATCTGGTAGTATATCTAGAAAAGACATACTAGCATAGAACAGAAAAAATACACTAGTATAGAATAGAAAAGATATACTAGCAATAGAAAATAAAATATATACTAGTATATAATATACTAGTATAGAATAGAAAAGATAAACTATTGTAGAGTAGAAAAGATACACTAGTATAGAATAGAAAAGATATACTAGTATAGAAAAGCTCGCCATGCTGACCTGGTGGGGTGCGGAGAGTGCCACCATCAGGCTGGGCAGCAACGAGGTGATGTTTGCCAGGATCTGCGAGGACAGCTCCTTGGCCGCCGACCGCTTGAGGTCGCCGGCCTCCAGCGACGCGCACGCGGACGCCATCTCATTGTGAAGAAGCAGCAGCGCCTGGAACTGCACCTGGAAGGGGACCACGGACTCTGCAGGGTGCACGCAAAGAAAAGAAGGGGGGGGGGCAGGTGGCGGGTGGCAGAGGGCAGCGGGCAGAGGGGAGGTGGGCAGAGGGGAGGTGGGCAGAGGGGAGGTGGGCAGAGGGCAGAGGGCAGAGGGCAGAGGGCAGAGGGCAGAGGGCAGAGGGCAGAGGGCAGAGGGCAGAGGGCGGAGGGCGGAGGGCAGAGGGCAGAGGGCAGAGGGCGGAGGGCGGAGGGCGGAGGGCGGAGGGCGGAGGGCGGAGGGCGGAGGGCGGAGGGCGGAGGGCGGAGGGCGGAGGGCGGAGGGCGGAGGGCGGAGGGCGGAGGGCGGAGGGCGGAGGGCGGAGGGCGGAGGGCGGAGGGCGGAGGGCGGAGGGCGGAGGGCGGAGGGCGGAGGGCGGAGGGCGGAGGGCGGAGGGCGGAGGGCGGAGGGCGGAGGGCGGAGGGCGGAGGGCGGAGGGCGGAGGGCGGAGGGCGGAGGGCGGAGGGCGGAGGGCGGAGGGCAGAGGGCAGAGGGCAGAGGGCAGAGGGCAGAGGGCAGGGGGCAGAGGGCAGAGGGCAGAGGGCAGAGGGCAGAGGGCGGAGGGCAGAGGGCAGAGAGCAGAGGGCAGAGGGCAGAGGGCATGGTAGGTTGTATATTTCAGCAAGGAGATATGACATGGCGAGCCGCCTGCTTGCATAGGGAGCAGGTCGTGCAAGGCTTCCGCATCGGGCGTCGTCCAGCACATAGCTGCTATAGCACCAACGCCATGTGTGTGTTATGAAGAAGGATGTTTGGGCAGGACACCCTCCACGACTGGTACGTAAGGGTTGGTCTACGTACCGTACTTGTGGCATCAAATCAGAGCTCGCTAGACAAGGACTAGACCTGGAACGATCGACAGGAGCGGCGCTCACCCTTGGCGGAGAAGAAGGACGCGAGAAAGGCGGTGGAGCCCTGCGGCGCGTGGTCCAGAATCAGCTTCAGGTGCTGCAGGAACGGCTGCAGGCTAGGCGCGCACGCAAACAAACCGAAGAGCTGCGACGCCGCGTCGACCGCCACCTGTTTGTATTGGGGAGCCACCACACGGGGCAGCCGCCACCAAAAGACAGGCAACGCCCACCACGCAGGCACCGGCCATGACGCCGTTATAGCCACCACACCCCCAGGGGACAAGGGGGGCAAGGCATGCGGGTGCGAAGTGAGGATGAAGGGTCAGATACATCCACAGCACAAGCAGGAATTGAGGCAGCCCCCTTGCGGTTTGAACACACACCCACACCCGGGACACAAAAGCACTACCACCAGCAGCATAGTAAAGTGCATATTTCGAACGCAGATTAACACTGAAACTTATGTGAGATGGTCCTACGGAAAACGCCTGCCAACTCCCAAGTCAAGCACCTGCCAAACAAACCTAAGATAGCTGCCTGACATAGTCTATCCTTACAAGGAAAGCGCCTCCCAAGTCATCTCAGGCAAATGTCCTTACAAATGGTCGTCAACACCCCCATAATCAAGCTCGCCGGCTCTGCAATTCACCACACCTCCTAAAAACAGGCTCGCCTGCTCACACACCGTAGTAAGGACTTACTACATACACCCAGCCGCTTTTGGGCGTGCATACATGTAGCCTTGCCTACTTGTCTAAATGGGTGCTAGCTGTGCTTACCCACGTGACGAAGTTTACGTGATTATTACATGTGTGCTAAATCTAGGCTTGCCTGCTTACCTACATGCGTGCTAAATATAGACTTGCCTGCTTGGTGCCCTCGTCATCGGCCGCCGCGCCAAACAGCCGCGCCATGAGCACGTACAGCCCACGAAGGTGCAGCTCACCCAGGACGGGCAGCGGGGACTTTTCTAGCGCACGGAACATCTCCGCAGGGGGGCCCTGCTGCAGCAGGCTAGGGTCCAGGGACGCAGCAAAGTTCACCTGCACACAATGTCACGGAGAAGGTCAGCATAACATCGCATGTCAAGGTGGTGGAAGCCAGGTCCATTGCATGGCCTAGTCATCACGCGCCTAGTCATCAATCCACAGATTCTGCTACCAACATAGCAGACCGTCAGATAGATGGGGTCACGTGGACACAAGCTCGGTTCACCATGCAAGCGCGCTTCATATCAAGCTCGTGTTACCATATATCAAACTAGCATGTATTCTGACGCCAAGGCCACCTACCCCCCCCCCCCCCGCCCCCCCTACCCCCCCCAACCCCCCCCTACCCCCCTACCCCCCCCTACCCCCCCCCTACCCCCCCCCCTACCCCCCCCCCTCCCTACAAACATCCCCCGCCCCAGCGTAGAAAGCACTTGGTCGCCTTCCCTTAGCGTCTCACCATCCATCTGACCCTCACAAAGTGACCATGACCACTGGACAAGCATAGCAATCATAAGATCAGATAGGACTAGGTAAAACACGGTATTCACAGGAGTAGAAGAGCAGGGCCTGTATGACTGTGTGACCACGCCAAGCTCACCTGCTCCAGGCCGCCCAGGCACCACAGGGTGGGCGACGCAGGCGACGGCATCAGCAGCTGAAGCTCCGACGTGTAGAGGGGAAGCACCAGCTTGGTGGCGTCACCCAGGGAGGAATCTATTTGAGGAAGAGGGAACATGCCACGCACATGAATAACGCCAAAGCACAAGGGCATAGTTGACTATACATAGCGTATTCAAGGACGGAAAAATATAGTATAAAAGCCTAGGGGCACCCGCAGGGAATTCTCATCCCGTTTTTCTTATCAGCACTCTTGCTTGCAAGTACTCTGACCGTCGTTGTTTGCTGGTAGCATACGGCACACCCAGGGCATCCTGCACGCAAGCTCAGCGGCCACAGCTGCCGCAGCAGATGCCAAGGAGACCTATGTGTCCATGCAGGGACCGACATAGGGGAATGTGCATCATCATCATCCTGCATCAGGGAGACACGTGCTGCCACGCTTCACCATGCAGGGCTACACACCGACATGCATGTGCGCGTGCACACACTAGCATAAGCTGGTGCACACTAGCACAACAGCACACGCAAGCAGATACACAGGGGCTCAGGCACTGAGACTCGCACAGGTGCAACCTAGGGCTTTGGATTCTGAAAATGCTGACACACGTGACATCTCGTTCACACATGCAAGCGCACCCACCTGCCCCCTCGGGCGCCTCCCAGCCCACCAGCACCAGCAGCAGCACCATGGACAGCAGCGCCTTGCCCGGCGGTGCGAGCGATGGCATGAGCTGGCAGCATAAGGGCAGCAGCGTTGGCAGGTCCTGGGAGATGTTCCGCGCCAGCTGGGCGACGACCTCGGCATTAATTCTTGCGCACTCCGCAAGCTGGGGGAGGCGGTCACCGCGCACCCAGAATCCCACCAACCGAATACCAACAGGTAGCAGCAGAGGGGAAAAAGCATGAGACATGGTCGAACAAGTTCAACTAAAAAAGTATGCTCCGTGCTGGCCTGCCCCGCCCAGCCCCCGCCCGCCAATCTTCTTGCCCATTCTGTGACTCCCTTCCCACGCACCGGCACGACTGTCCGCTGCATCCCACACACATTCCATCACTGCACCAGCCTTCTTACCTAAGGGAATTCAACTAAATGCCCTATCTTAGCTCATTAATGAAGTCACGTCAGTAGAGGGCTTTCCCTACACCTTCCACTGAAACCTGGACATTTCCTCTTTGCCTCCCCCAAAGGCGCGCCCGTTTGCTAGAAAAGCATATTAGCACAGACTGGACCCTGCAACTGGCCCCACTTGCCCCCAGCAAGAACACTATTAACCTCCGCATGTGCCACCAAGAACAGCACGGCCAAGGCCAAACATGTCCCTACTCTCAATACGGTGGATAGCCACAAATGACAGCATGTGCCATCAAAGATAGCACAGCCAAGGGCAAACAGTTCTCTAGTCCGAACAAGGTAGATCATTCACTCAGAAGTACAGCAGACAGGAGCAGATACAGAGCCCTCCCTGGGTCCTCACACGCCCAGCCCACACCAATCATGCCTGGAAGCGCCATTCTTGCAGGAGCACACTTCCTAAGTGCCCAGTCATTCTCAAGCTGGAGTATGCTGAGTTGTAATCACGTAAGTGTCACTCACCACTTGGGCTTTGTCGCCCCCTCCATCACCCTTCTCCTTGCCCTTGCCCTTCCCCTTGCCTTTGTCCTTCTCGCCCTTGCCCATCTCAGTGACGTCTGCCAGCCCCGCAATGTCACCCAGGCCCGCCACCAGGGGATGGTCCAGCTGGGACAGCAGCTGCAGGGCCTCCGCGTTGGTCTTGCGAGACTGCCGATTAAAAGTTTATACCAACACATCGCGCACACATGAGTGCCATGCGTCAGGGAACAGGGCAGGCAAGAAAAAAGGGGGCCGGGGTACGGTGGTGACTGTTGCACAAAACAACACATGCCAGCCCTTTGCTCAAATCCCGAGAAGTCATGCTCTGCACAACTCAGGGGAGGCAGCGTGCTTACTACACAATCTTGTCCGCTTAACCTCAGCATAAAGAAACCATTACACGCCTCATACGAACTAAATGCGCTTGCGCTTACAATATCCGGGTCGATTGGATTTCAAACAATACACCTGCACTGGATCCCATTACACGCTTCCTGCTCCCGTCACACAGCTCCACCTATACCATGGCCAGGCTCAGATTCAGCCACCAAACCTTCCCCCCTCATCTTGGCCATTGGTTGGTTGGCTATCCAGGATTCAACCAAAAAGCTCCCAATCTCGTCTTCTCGGCCATGGTAGTTCAAAAACAGCCACCTAAGTGTCCCCACCTAAACTTGCCCATGTGGTTCGGACTTCAACACCCGGTATTTTTCCCAGCTCACCTTGGCCATGTTGGTTTACGACCCAACCAAAGGGCGCCCATTCCCCCCTAACCCTGGCAATGTAGCCCCCATCGCCCTCACCTTGGCCAGCAGCAGCGCGTGGTTGAGTGACAGCGCGAGCACTTGGTGCAGGTAGCTCGGGTGGCGCGCCGCAAACGCGGATGCCAGGAGCTGGAGCGCACGGCGCACCAGGCGGCGCGAACCCCCCAGGACAAGCCGCTCCAGGGAGGGGAAGAGCAGGTGCGTGGGCGTGCAGTCCACCAGCCAGGGGTGCCGGAGGGCAGCATCGGCCACATCGGCGTTATCATCCTGAAGCCGGCGGATGAGCGCCGATGGCAGGAACTGGCGCATCTGCGCTCGCGTGCACAAAAGGCATCAGGGCAACAGCGCAAAGACTTTGAATTTGTCAAGAAGGGAGCCCAATCATACATCGTGCACGGCCCGGCAACGGTAAAATTGGCACACCTCCGCTTGGATGGAGACGCGCCACAACAAGGCGCAAAGACACAGGATCCGGGACATGAGGCCCTTGGGAATAATTCATGCACCAGTCGGAGCGGACAACGGGTGCATCTGTGATGATGGCACCGTAGGCACAAGGACATGGGCGCAAATATGCGGAACCAGTGCGCCAAAAGGCACGAGGGCGAGGGCACAAACACGCGGAACTACGAAAGGAGCTCAAGCATACATCATGCGCAAGCTGGAAAAAGGTGAAGCTGGCACATGTGAGCTTGCGAATCTAAAAGCACACACATAAAAAGGCAAACATAAAACACACACAAAGACACGACAATTGGTAAGAGAGACCCTTGGGCATGTTTCATCCACCAGTCAGCGAAAAAAATTGGTGCACCTTCACTTGCGTAGAAGGCACACAAGTTGATGCTCGAAAGTGCTGGTACTGCCCTGGCACTATTACTGTCCCTGTGCACTCTTTGCCTTTGTGCAAGACTGACCCTGCGCAGGATTTGCCCCAGTGTGTAACTGCCCCTGTGTCAACCACCACAGGGCCAGGCAGGGCAAAGTTGGGGGACTTGCCTCCTCGTTATCCGACCAGCTGCCCCCTTGCTCGCCCTCTTCCTCCGCCATGGATGCCAGCCGGGATAAGGCCAGCGCCCGCACCTTGGGCTGCAAAGCGTGCACGCAAGTCCCAGACCGATGGACAATGCATGCAAGCAAGGTGACATGCTCAGGCTCAACAACAACCAAAAGGTACAGATAGAAAGAGGGAATGCAGACAGTGACAGTCCGTCGGCACCACGCATGGGTTTGCAGAAAGCACCGCCGTCATATTCTTCGTACCAGTCCTTGGCTCTGCGGAGAGCTGTCCAATAGGGGCTGTACATGAACCACGATGGCCAAGATGGCATGGGGTGCCATGTGCCTACTCGATGCCAATGCCATCGCTGCCATCTCCCTTCCTTTCCTTCATGCCACACACCCATCCTACTAGACCCACCCTACAAACGCATGCGGCTCCATGCTGCTGTCGTTTTTAAGGGTAAATCCTGTTCCATGTCACTGTCTGCATCCTTCTCACGTGCCTGCCCCGATTCCGCTGCTCCTCCCAACACCTGACTCGCAACTAATCTGCAAGACCTTACTCGCACCTATCGGCAAGACCTGACTCGCAACTAATCTGCAAGACCTTACTCGCACCTATCGGCAAGACCTTACTCGCACCTATCGGCAAGACCTTACTCGCACCTATCGGCAAGACCTGACTCGCACCTATCGGCAAGACCTTACTCGCACCTATCGGCAAGACCTGACTCGCACCTATCGGCAAGACCTTACTCGCACCTATCGGCAAGACCTTACTCGCACCTATCGGCAAGACCTGACTCGCAACTATCGGCAAGACCTTACTCGCACCTATCGGCAAGACCTTACTCGCACCTACCGGCAAGAGAGCCGACACGGAATTTCATTCCAAGGCGCCCTACTTCAAACAAAACCCACTTTTCGCTAATGCTTACATCCGGGTGGTCCACCGACGAGAGCAGGCTCCCGTTGGCCTCCCGCAGCGGCGCGCGCAGGCTGCTCTTGAACGTGCGCTCAAGGAAGGACACCAGGCCCTCGTCCGGCGCCGCGTCCTCGGGGGCCTCGCCCGACTGGAACCGAGGGGCCAAGCCATGGAAAACAAAGGGAATGAGCCAAGCCATGGAAACATAGGGAACAAGCCAAGCCATGCAAACAAAGGAGACGAGCCAAGCCATGCAAACAAAGGGAATGAACCAAGCCATAAAGGGAACGAGCCAAGCCATGGAAAACAAAGTCAGGTAAACAGGTTGGGCAACCGCATCGGAGAACAAAATGGGCGAACCACATTGGGGAATCAGAGAGGGCAACCAGATCGGGGAGCCACATGGTATTTTTCGCAAGGGGGGGTGGTCTCTGAGGTCACACAGGGGGGTGGTCTCTGAGGTCACATAAAGGGGTGGTCTCTGAGGTCACATGGGGGGAGGTTCTCTGAGATCACATAGGGGGGTGGTCTCTGAGGTCACATGGGGGGGTGGTCTCTGAGGTCACCAATGGGGGTGGCCTCTGAGGTCACACAGGGGGATGATTCAAAGTGGAAATGTCAAGCGGAAGGCAACGCACCGCCTGGCTGTCGCCACCCGCGCTCGCACCACGCGTCAGCAGCGCGTTGACCGCCATGTCCAGCTCCCGCGCGTACGTGCGGTCCATCAGCTTGAGCGCCTCATGGACTGCCGAGCCTGTACCAAACAAGGCAGGTGGGATGACACACAGCGCAGGTGAAATGACAGATGTGTCCGCACAAAAAAAACACGCGGTAAGGCTTAGTCCCCACCGTGCAACAGAGCGCTAAAAAAGCGCATGTGGAGTGATGCATGACAAAACACAGTTGCCGGCCAAAACACAGAAAAAGGCATGGGCCGCTTCTTAAGGCCATCGCCACCACATTTCCCCTGCTCAACTACTCCTAGAGCACCCACGGCCCTCGTCTCCATCCAGCAAACAAACTCGGCGGTCCGCACACTCAAACGAGGATGGCAACCGGGTCAACAAGGATTGTGAAAATGTCGGGGGACGAGGAGAAGAGGCAGCTCAAGCGGATGCATGGCCTGTCAAGATGTGGCAGTTTCAACGCCACCGACGACGACGTCATTATAAAACTTCCAACCGCAGGCACCCAAATTGGGCACCAAACAAAAGGCAGCGTTCTCTGGCGAGAGAATGATAGCAACGAAGATAGATATGGGTGTTAGAAAGCAGGCCTTCACCCGTGCATGCTGCTTATGGCTTGCTGGGGAACTCCTGACGGGGACGCACCCGCTTCTTCTCCCTGTGAGATGCGCAGAAGGTCGGACGCAAGGCGCGTGGCCAGCTGTCCGCCCAGCGGGACTGTGCTGATGACGTCTGCCAGCACGGCTGCGCATTCCTCGGATGTAGAGCTGCTCGGCACAGGAGGCAAGTCAACGCAGGAGGCACGCGCAAGTCCACCGCGGAGAGCAAGTCAGGGCGCGAGGGCGTTGGCCGGACAGCAAGCTGGCCATACCAAACCTTCGTCCAACGAACTAGTCGATGCCTCTATGGCCCATCCACAGAGAGGCCAGGGTATTGACCACACGATGATCGCATTCAGAGTACGAAATAAGAACTGCACATGGCCTTCTTGCCAGCAGAACAAGCCTAGCGTTCCAGATGGCAGCGGCCATGTTTCCGGTTGTCCTCGGAATGCTCTTGGGGCATGCTGTCTGGACAATCACCGTATGATTCTAGTATCCTGATATCGAAACAGCTCAATACCACATTCATCAAAAGAGGGGGTGTAGCACTGCTTGCCCACTCACCAGTGGCGGACGAGGTAGGTACACAGCAGCGACAGCAGGCCCGCCACCTCGTACTTCTGCCCCAGCCGTGCCAGGATGTCCGCCAACCCGCTGCATGAAACGGAATGCAACAGTTTGCAATAGCTCCATCAGCTTGCCCAGTGTTGCCGGGCCGTTCAGCATTTCTTATGGGTCAGAACCGCAGCCATGCCCACGTGCTAAAAGGCTTTGCTGGGGTGCCATGTTGCCAACAACATGCACACGGACTGCGGTGGGGGAGAACCAATAGATGAGATACCCAGGAGCAGCAGCAGGCAACACAACCCAAATCGCGTTTTAAAATACAAGGCGAGCACCAGTATCGCAGATATTCTGGGCAAGTATGTATACTATAAGGCCAGTATGTGTACTAATACCACTAGAATATATTTAATATTATGGGCCAGGAAAATGACACACAAGCACAGCACACGGGATATACAGCTAAAAATACACTACTAGTAGTTTGAATAATAAAACGAATAAGTAATGCTTCCAGGGGACCAAGCGTTCTCTCAACCACCAACTCAATCAACTACATACGTTATCGAAACGCCAAACCTTCCCCATTACCGCTCACACCCCCTCCCAAGACATGAAAGCCTTACCACCGCCTCTCAGGCTCCCCCACGCACCTGCAGCCCACGAGCCGCTTGAGGCATGCCTTGGGCAACTGCTGCATCTTCTGTGTCTGTTCCACACAGCCCGATGCCGCCCAAGCCGCCCATGGCCCAGTAACAGTAAACAACGGTGACACGATACAACAGCAACGTCAGCACCCGCCAAGAAAATTGCAAGGGGATGTGGATGCAAGTGGATGGGTTAGCCAAGCGCACGGGGCACACAGACACGGCAGTACCCACGGATCGCAGACAAGGATGACAAGCGGGACATTGGAGATGCAAAGGGCTGCTGGAATGCCAAAATAGACATCTGCTCATCTGCAAATGAGAAACGAACGATGGGGTGGGGTGGGTGGGGGTGAGGACCCGACTACAGGTTCGACAAAACTGACTGTATGCAATTACTATTTTATTGGAACTTTGGACTACGTCTATGCAAATAATGACCGAGAAAGACGTCATTCTGCACACGCCACCCCAGCCACAACTCGGCGCAATGACCCCCAGGCAGCAACCTAGTGCCACCCTGAAGCAGCCCGGCCCATCCTGGCATACCTGGCACAGCAGCACAAGGCTCATGACTGCCTCGGTGGCGAGCCGGCGGGTCGCCAGCTTGGCCAGCAGGGTGGCAAGGGAGGCTTGCACCTCCTGGGAGAGCGGCGTGGTGTTGGACAGCTGAGCGATGATGAGGAGCGTCGCCGACTGGTGCCATCCGGCGGCCGTCCATTTGTTCATTTGTGAGTAGTCGGCGATGCCGGGACCATCCAGCAACAGGCAGCCAACACGCAGACAAAAGGAGTCCACGGACAGGTGATATCAGTGAAAGGGAGAAACGGCCAGGAGCCACATGGATGCGGAGGAACGACTCATGCCTCTGTCATCACTATAACATGGGGCATACAGTGCTTCTGAGGGTACTTGCCCTGTGAGGCCATAGTACCACACCCATCCTATGCAATATGCATTGTGCAGGAGCGGGCGCCCACGTAAAGGGCCGAGCATTCAGGAGCGGGCGCCTAGGTACATGGCCACTAAACAACGGCGTGACCTCTCGTGGCTCGCAGGTGTGCCCACAACGCAAAAGTGAGACATGCATGCGCGAACCATCCTTTGCACATGATAGTCCTACGCATTATTGAGATAAGCGCATGCTCTCAGGAAGAAAGCGCGAGACGAAAACGAGGTGCCAGACTGTCCAGAAAGCAGATAATGCGCTGGCAAACACGCGGGATCACGCGCCACACGTTGTGTAGCCGCTTTGCAAGGCCAGCCACCTCACATAGCTATCTGCTGGCGGACGCTATCCACTTCCCACCCTCACTGCCACCATCGCTGCCCAACCCATCACCTCTGAACCAATCACCCTTAAGCCATCCTTACAACTCCCTAAGCCACCCCCCTGCGTTCAGAGCTTTAGGGCCTAGAGAGGCAATGGTCTGGGATGGAAGAATCCGAGCCCATTTCCCGTATTGTATTCAACTAATGAGCTCCCCTCGACCTGCCCTTTGCCCCATCACCCAACTTACGATGTACTCGTTGGAGACGCCCTTGTCGCTGAGGCCGTCCACCAGATAGGGCAGCAGGTGGCGGAGCATCTCGTCGGGCACCTCGGTGCACGCTGCTAGCGTCTCCATCACGACCACCGAGTAGAGGCCGATGGCCTTGGGCAGCCGCGTCTTTGTCGTGGCCACGCCTTTGGCCTGCAAAGTGGACCATTAGGAGGCGGGTAAGGGAGGAATAGAAGGGAACCAATAGAAGGGGACCAATAGAAGGGAGGAATAGAAGGGAGGAATAGAAGGGAGGAATAGAAGGGAGGAATAGAAGGGAGGAATAGAAGGGAGGAATAGAAGGGAGGAATAGAAGGGAGGAATAGAAGGGAGGAATAGAAGGGGATCAAGGGAGGAGAGGACGTGAGGGGAGGGCCTAGGGGGCAGGCTAGTCCAGATCGGGTGATGGCGTCAGCAACTTCAAGATATCCTCCGCAGAAAAAAGAAAAAGTCAGGGCATGCCCCATGCATGCAGGCAGGCAGGCAGGCACAGTAATGCAGGCGTGCCAGTTCGAGGCACTGCCGCGCTCGCCCTCACCCGAGCCATGTTCAAACAGGCATGGCTACTTGACTAGCCTTCCACTTGCGGCTGAAAAAGGGTTAATACAACGCAAATCAAGGGGCCCCTTAACATGGCGTGCCAGGTAGGGAATATGTCCTCAACACCAGGACTAAGCATCCATTTTTCAAGCTGGCAATAACAATGCTTTACTTGAACCAGGGCGCTTTCACTCCCTAACCGATTTCTTTATACGCGGACACCACTAGGGGGGTTGAAATCCAATGGCAAACTGCTCATCACAACCGCTTATGTGGATGCATCCAAGCTCCACTGAGCTCCTGGCCATCTCACCCCAGAGAACATCGGATAACTTTAGCGCTTCAAGGCCAGCAGAAACTGTAAACCGCTCCAAGGCCAACAGAAACAGTTCACTGCGAGAATAAAGTGGCATGTGGAGGACTCTTCCAGAGGAATGAAAGGATACTTCAAGGGAAGAAAACATAGTATGGTGTAAAGGAAAGAAGTATGATGAAAAGTATGATGGAAAGTATGATGGAAAGTATGATGAAAAGCATGATGAAAAGGCACTCACAGCCTCACAGATGGCGTCAAGCACCGCCAAGTCGTGCGTGCAGCGCTGCACCAGCAGGGGCCGCGGCATAACGCCTCCGCCCTTCTGCATGCCCTCCAGCCACTCCCACCGCGTCTTCCTGAGGAACGGAGCAGTGCAGTAGATCAAGTCCGTGTGCATGGTTGTCTTTGTCATCATGCGTACGCAAAAGGCATTAGAAAAAAACGGTAATGCTGCGATGACATGGGCACCATGAATAGCAAGGGTTGCGGGTACTGCAAGGCCCGTGGTGGAATCTGCTGAACAAGGCAGACACGTAGGCATGGCAAACAAAAGGAGGACACCATGAATAGCAAGGGTTGCGGGTACTGCAAGGCCCGTGGTGGAATCTGCTGAACAAGGCAGACACGTAGGCATGGCAAACAAAAGGAGGACACCATGAATAGCAAGGGTTGCGGGTACTGCAAGGCCCGTGGTGGAATCTGCTGAACAAGGCAGACACGTAGGCATGGCAAACAAAAGGAGGACACCATGAATAGCAAGGGTTGCGGGTACTGCAAGGTCCGTGGTGGAATCTGCTGAACAAGGCAGACACGTAGGCATGGCAAACAAAAGGAGGACACCATGAATAGCAAGGGTTGCGGGTACTGCAAGGTCCGTGGTGGAATCTGCTGAACAAGGCAGACACGTAGGCATGGCAAACAAAAGGAGGACACCATGAATAGCAAGGGTTGCGGGTACTGCAAGGCCCGTGGTGGAATCTGCTGAACAAGGCAGACACGTAGGCATGGCAAACAAAAGGAGGACACCATGAATAGCAAGGGTTGCGGGTACTGCAAGGCCCGTGGTGGAATCTGCTGAACAAGGCAGACACGTAGGCATGGCAAACAAAAGGAAGACAGGAGTATACTACTACAAGGTAGACAAGATCGCGGTCCGGACACCCGATGCGACCAGGGCCAACGCCGATCCTTGGCCCTATCCTGACGGGCAACAACAAACGAGCTTATGTGGCTACACAGGATGGTGCAGAGGGAGGCACTTTGTAAAATGTGTAGGTTGCGTCATGAGCAGATTGGATCAGTATACGGGCAGCGTGTGAGCGGCCTTGCTAGGGGCCATGCATGCGTGGCAATGGGGTATATGGCGGTGGCCAGGGTGCATGCAAGCCATGCAGCGACCAGCGGACCATTCGGACCGATGTCCCATGGCCACCATGAGGCGCCCGTGTGCTGCGCTGCACCCCACTGTTGCGACAGCGTGTACACGGGGACCGCATCTGCGGATATTGTCTGCGCCCATCTCGCTCCGGAACCAGACACGGTCCGACGTAATGTGCCATAGTGTCTACTACGGAGCATAGCGGCCACTACCAGCCCGCATGCTGCCATTCAACTAATAGCCATGGCCATCGAGAAATTCGAGCAACAAACAGATAGGACACACACAAACATACGCTCACTCACTCACTCACTCACTCAAGTACCATACACCCAAGCAACCAGGCCTTCACCTTGGGAGGTTACCACTGCCAGAAACCTGACAATGGCCGCCATGAACAAGTCGCTAGAGCATGATCGGAAACCAGCCCATTTTTGAAGGGGGTGCCTTGCGAAGCCGTAGCAAGCGGGCACATTGCGGACACTATAATGGGCACATCATGGTCACTATAAGGGGCGCGCGGTCGTTATTATAATGGGCACATCGCGGTCACTATAGTGGGCACTCACAGCAATGGCCTTGCAAAGCGCTAGTACCACAAACAAGAGCTGCCAGCATGGCGGGGCCTCAAACCAGCTTGGGGCTCCAACCAGCATACACACGCCAACGCAGTCCACGCCACCGCATGCCACGTACTCAAGCCGCGTGATCTGCACCAGCTTGACGAAGAGAGCCGTCTCGTGGTAGGGCAGCAGGTGCCGGATGAGAGCATCGGCGTTGAACTTGTAGATCCTGCGGTCCGCCAAGACATGAGAGAGTCAACCAACCGGGTGACCATGTCATCAAGTTCGGCGTTCGACAACTACTTGGTTTCATGGGTTGTTAAGCTGGTTGTTGCGCTGAGCGTTGAGCTGATTGATAGGAACATCCTCTTCAGAGGTGCGTCAGCTGCCCACACTTGAGCAGCAAACGCCAATTAGCGCCCCCCGACTATCCCAGACAGTGCACAGGACACTGACAGCACTGCTAATGGCTCCATCACGGGGAGCATGCTGCTCTTCTTCCCTCTGCCGGGGGGCGGGGGTCAAACCTGGAGCATCATGCCATCAACAATATAAAGCGCTCACATATAATGGAATTGCGAGCAGGAGCAACAGCCCCCATCATCTAGGGCAGATGCCGCACACTGTGACATGTTTTCTTGAACGACTACTAGGCACACAACTTAGTCCCACCCTTGGGACCCCAGCTATTCCACCTCATCGCCTACAACTGTAGGGGAGCACGTATAATTAATTAATTAATTAAACACGTGCTCCTGTCGAGGAGTCACGGAGCACCGGAGTGCTTTCACTCCCTGAGTATGCACAGCAGGCAGGGGGCAGAGACTCCCCCCTTCCCCCATGCCACAGGCATGCCACAGGGTGCACCATCCGACCCGTCGAAACGATCCGGCATCCCCTGTGGGTGCAATAAAGCTTCGACATAGCGAAAACAAAGCGGGTGCAGTAGGGCTGCACCATATGTCCAGTGGCAACGGATAGGCTTGGAAGCCATTCAGCGGCGCCGGTTTGGGAGAATATTAAGGCCTCTCCCGGAGCCTGAGGTTTTTAGGGGCATACCCAGGGTTCACCCACAACCCCACACATATGGACCAAGGATTTACAGTGTACGCACTGGGCTATTTGTGCATGAAGCAGCCCGTGAAGCAAGCTCAAGTTAAATATCAGTACCACGAGATTACCAACAAGAAATAGAGGATTTGTGACAGGCCCCAGGTTACTATGTGCACAGGGAAGCGCGAATTCTGCATGTAACTGCTGTGCGCGGTGAAAAAAGAGATAATGGCTCATGCAAGCAGTTTGTAAACGCACTTGAACTTTCTCACGAGGTACTCCAGCGTTTTCTGCGCGGCGGGGAGTAAGA
>RPFO01000106.1:818512-851012 GCA_009746045.1 Mesostigma viride
TACGCTTGTAGGGTGTATGCTGTGTTGTTCCGCTCGCTAATGGACATGTGCCCCTGTAACCTCTTCCAGGCTACTATCTCCTATACACCTCTTCAGGCTTGAAAAGTAAATTGCTGTACGGTTCACAATTGGCATGGCTTGACATGCACGCGTCCTTGACTGTGGTGTGCATGGGTTTGGGGTTTAGCGGTTTACATCAGACTCAGCTGTGTATCTGCTTAATCAGCCGACGTGTCACATGGGGACAGCAACGGCGCTGGGATGCAGCCCGGTGTGAATGCGAGTAAATTACGCGCTGTCATGCATGACGGATGGGGCGTGGAAGCCACGACCCACGCTTTTGTGTGTGCACGGGGGGGCTAGGGTGCCAGTCCTTGTGTTGCTGCCATCCATATGGGCATGGATATGCGGGAAGCTTTCCCCGTACCCATACTTAATGATGCATGGACTGGTTGTGACAGCCAAGGGTTTAGCTGGCGTGGGTTTGCTGACTGATCATGGCAGGCTGCTAGGCTGGTGCTAGAACAGCCATAGCGCGGTTACTGCTATGTCTTGCCCGTGATAACTGATGCTGCAGCCATGCGTGGAGCGCGAATCGTCCCGTGAGGAGAAGGAGGAGGCGGGGCCGGTGCACCCACGGGCAGGGCCGGAGAAGAAGGAGGCGGAGCACCCAGTGTGGGAGAAGGAGAAGGCGGGGAAGCACTGAAGCTCCACCCCATGTCAGGCCTGTAGTATAGGTGCCAGTTAACTAAACCCATGCACGTGCAGGTTGTAGCTCAGAATGTATTTAAAATCATATGCCCCTTTGCAGGTATATATGTGTAACAGTGACTCCCAACGGATATATGTTCCTAATTTATTAGATTCTTACTGAATAATTGTTGTCTTTATGAACCCATGAAGAGCAAAGCCCGGTGGGGAGTACATGTAACGCATTACCACGAGAAGGGGTCCCCACACCGAACTTCTTCGCTCTCTGTTCCTATGCAGAACAAGAAGAGGTGGATGACCAATGTCCCGGCTCACACGCCAGCCCCTGTGGGCAAGCCCCCTCCCCCAAAGCGGAAGGGGCGCTTTGGGGAGAAGTGTAGTTAGGATTTTGTAGACTAGATAGGTTAGAGTTACCTTATTTCGATGTCGCGGCTTGACCCACCTCCACCCATTCAGCAAGGAATATGTGCTACATGATATCCCAACGGAGGCATGTTATAATTTTATTTGATTGTTTAATGTAGTGTCTTGGGGCATGATGCAGATGAGATTTGTAACTTCCGTGTAATTATGTTTCTAAATAGATTAGCATAGTACTATAAACATGCCCATGCGCATGACACGCAAGTACTTACGGACTTCCACCAGACCTGGCAATAAACAAGCATTTGATGGGATGGACCCAGCGATACATAATGGCGTGCATGCATGAAAAATATACACTATGCATGGCCCAATGGGCATGCATTAAAGTAATTAGCAATGATAGCCGAGTACCTCCTATCTCATCCCATGTGGCGTCAGTCACAGACGACCTGAAAATAATACAGTAGACATAACTGAAAGCTCTTGTCAAAAGATATTGGCACTGTCAATAGGTGGTAACAACAAAACCACGACAGGCCAAGGGAAAGGCCGACATGAGAGCACTGAAGCTAAACCGGCAGGCCGGGCCACAATTAACCCTCCAGCCCGAAAGTGCCACTGCATCATGTAAGACAAGCCTGAAATATGGACCAAGTCTCCCCCCACAAGAAATGTCCCACAGGTAACAACCACCAGCAACTCGATCACAGCTGACTGAAACGCATCCACAAAGACTGGTGTTCTAGATACGAGTAACCACTTTCACGCCCATGAGGGTCGGGACGGCACTCCGACTGATAGTGTAGAGCCACCGGCCACACTCGCCCAGAAAGCGTCCTGCCTGCCCATACGTGTTCTGGGTAGACCGCCCAAATCGATTGCCGTCGCGCATGCACGTTGTCCGTGCCTCCTCAACCAGGTGCGACCCTCTTCCACGCAGCAGCCGCAACGTGCAGGGCTCCTGCAACCGCTCTTTAAGGACGTTGGTAGCCGCTGGGTGCGTCAACAAGACGGCGCCGGCGAGAACCACGGGATCAAGTGTAGGCATGGACTCCAGCAAAGTTGCCCACCCTGCACGATCCCAATAGTCCCTAGTATGCCCCGTGGACTCCCACCCCTCTCCCCAAGCCTGGCAGCTGGTGAAGACCACAATGCTGTACAGACCCCACATGATCGGCGACTGCCATACGTGGTTCCACTCTGCCACGAGCTGCCTCTCCATTTCCTCTGGGGGCAGCAGGTCGTGGCCGCGCCTTTCGTCTTCATGTTGCCGCCACTGGGCAACGTATTCCATGCTCCACTGACTGCCCAGGTCTGCGGGAATGTCGCGAAGCGAGAACAAGTTCCCCAGGCAGGTGGGAGGCTGCCGGCGCAGACGCGACTTCACATCCGACATGAGCTTGCGAAATGTGGTGCCGTATGCCTCCAGGGTGGATGCAGACAGCTCCAACGTGATGCTGTTATTCCTGATGGGATTAGCCCGGGTGGGATCGAATAAGGTGCCAGTGATGAGCATGCGCGTTGGTGCTGCGATGTCGTCAATAGGGCCGTACTCTTCCTCCAAATGCTCCGCCTCCCTCCAATGAATACCGGTCTTGATCTGCCACTTGTGCTGCTGCACTATCAAACGCACTTCTTTGCTCATTACGCTGACCCTCGCGCGTTCCAGGGGGCCGAGTAGGTCAACAATGCACCCGAGGATTCCGGGCTCCATATCTTGGCCGAACCATGCCGGCTCATCAGGCCTGTGCTGGTCAGCAACCCTCATGCGGTGTAATCGTACGGCAATGCTCTTCTGCGATAAGGACAGATTCTCGGTTACCGTTGCCAAATCGCAATGGGTCCGCAAAAATTCTTCGACTACCGCCGGCAACGACTCCGTCGAATACAGTGTCCCTCCCGACCGGAATGACTCCTCCGAGTCGGAGGGATAGGATCCCGTATCCGCCGAGCTCATGGGGGACCGCTCCCCTGGATCATTCGACATGTCCGCTAATGCAAAGGCTGCCGCCTGCACCTGAGATGTCTGCGCGAGTGTTCACGCCGCGATACAGTTAGTTAGTCAGTATGCGCGGAAAAGTCGACTCGTAAAAGTTATGTCGTCGTTCGACTTGAGAACCGGGTGGTGAGATTTGTGGGAAGGTTGTTGTAGTTGTTGTTGTATGTCCACGCCGCACATGGGCAGCAGAGATTTGTGTGGGAAGGAGGGTGCATGGTGATCTTCTGCCACACCTAATGTGCAATGATGCACGCGGTGAAGTGCAATAGCGGGTCGACAGGGGTCGCTGCGTACCTGCCGTGGGAAGGAGGACAAGTGATACACAAATACCGTACAAGTGATACACAATTGCAGCCAGGACAACAGCGGGTCGCTGCGTACCTGCCGTGGGAAGGAGGACAAGTGATACACAAATACCGTACAAGTGATACACAAATACCGTACAAGTGATACACAATTGCAGCCAGGACAACAGCGGGTCGCTGCGTACCTGCCGTGGGAAGGAGGACAAGTGATACACAAATACCGGACAAGTGATACACAAATACCGTACAAGTGATACACAATTGCAGCCAGGACAACAGCGGGTCGCTGCGTACCTGCCGTGGGAAGGAGGACAAGTGATACACAAATACCGGACAAGTGATACACAAATACCGTACAAGTGATACACAATTGCAGCCAGCACAACAGCGGGTCGCTGCGTACCTGCCGCGGGAAGGAGGGGGGTGGTACACAAATATCCGACCTATATATTAGCAATAGCCGCCGCCTATCAAACAGGTCCTATTCATCACGAGCGTCAACGCCCCGTCATCGCCCCGTCATCGCCCGGCCGAGGGCCTTAACCTGTTAACTCTTTATTCGGAGTGATAGTCAACGACCTATATACTATGGACTACCAATAGCTACCGCATATAAAACATGGGCTTTTCATCACGCCCGTCGAGGGCGATGACGGTGACGCTCGTCACCGTCATCGCCCTCGACGGGCCAACATCTAAACTCTTCTCTTAATCAACAAAGTATATTACCAATAGCCGCTGCCTATCAAACAGGTTCTATTAATCACGCGCGTGAACGCCCCGTCATCGCCCCGTCATCGCCCCGTCAGCGCCCCGTCATCGCCCTGCCGAGGGCCAACCTCTTAACTCTTTATTCGGAGTAATAAAAAACGGCCTATATTGTGAATAGCTGCCGCCTATCAACCAGGTACTTTTCATCACGCCCGTCGAGGGCGATGACGGTGACGGCCGTCACCGTCATCGCCCAGCCGGCATTGCCATACAAGAAGAAGCTCTCGATCCTAGGTATAGACTACCTCGTGTATCATCGTAATTGACAGCATCGAGATCATTCATACCTACCTACAATGGCCAGCTGCAAAAGAAAAATGTCGACCAACAGACAGGACCTGTCGCCGGGAACCCTGTCGGCATTAAGGGCGAGACAGGCTTTTAATTCACGGACTTACAGACTGCGTACATGCACCGCTTTGCATAGGGTGTCGCGTGTGTTGAACGCCGCGGACTCGCACGCTCGCAGGGACGTTGAGCTGCAAACCAATGCACCGTCGGATTGGAGCATTGCATTGCAGCGGCTGACGAATTATGATCAAAAGGTTTCTCACAGCGCTAGCAAGTTGACGCATGTCATCGCAGTGAAATTGTCAGGTGACCGGATAGGAAAAGGTGCTCATGGCACGTTATACGCTATCCCTGCTAGCTCGAGTGCACCAGGTGGCGAGGCTACGCTAGTGGTAAAGCTGGCAAGCCTTCGACGAGACACGCTGCTGGTGAACTACCAGGAGGCTGTTATAACCGCCGTTGTGGCAGTGGCCAAGGAGGCCGGTTTCATGTCTATAGCTGGCCCGCAGGTCTGCCCTGCAGTAGAAGGGCTCTGGTCCACGTGCGGTGAAGTAGGTGGTATTGTCATGGAGAGAATGAGTGGTGACTTGCATGCTGCCCGTGATGCCCCGGAAAATCAGCGTGTTTTCGAAGTTTGCTCACCCAGCGTCCTTGCAGACTGTGCAAAGGCATTGGCTGGCTTGCACGCCGTTAACATTATACACAATGACGTCAAGCTCGATAATTTTCTCTACACCATGGCGCCAGGAAGTGCACATCCGATAATCCGTATTGCAGATCTCGGCCTGGCGACAAGAGGGGGGGAACGGATTTTCACGCATCAGGCTGGTAAGGATCGTCAGCCTCGGTGGCATCCCGCAACAGTGGACCAGCCCGGCATGACAGGAGGGGTGGTGACAGCGCAGCGAGACCATGATGTGTACTCCTTCCTTGTAATGGTGGTATCCTTGTTTCGGCATAAGGGCCGCGCTCTCTTCGTGAATTCTGTGGATTCAGGGCTATTTAACTTGTGTCACAATGTCTATTACCACACCAAAAGGTTGGGCCCCCTTGCTTTCAAGCTACCCACGATGTCTGAAGTGGAGGAGTTGTTTCGCAATGCTCGGCCTTTTGTTTCCAGGCCTTGCCCAGAGAACGCTCCAGGGACACCACGGAACACGGTGCCCCTCCCGCGTGTCAGGGGTTAGGACATGTAGGATACCGTGACAGCAGCTTTGTCGACTTGGATCCATGATCTAACATCGTGGTTGCCTTGGTTTACTTATCGGTGATTACTGATGCCTGTTGTACACACGGTGCACATGTCTTATTAATTAACTTATTAAGTACTAAATTATTATCACGTCTTTTGATTGAGTTAGCCAGCTTTTGCCCATGCACACACATGTCCACATTAATTAATTATATAATTAAACTCGTGCTGCCACTGGGGAGTCACGGAGCATTAACCCGGATGGATGGATGGAGGGAGGGAGGGAGGGAGGGTTTAGGGTGGAGGGAGGGAGGGTTTAGGGTGGATGGATGGAGGGAGGGAGGGAGGGAGGGAGGGAGGGAGGGAGGGAGGGAGGGAGGGAGGGAGGGAGGGAGGGAGGGAGGGAGGGAGGGAGGGAGGGAGGGAGGGAGGGAGGGAGGGAGGGAGGGAGGGAGGGAGGGAGGGAGGGAGGGAGGCCGGAGGGGTGCACGCAATCCTACCGGTCAAAGCGATCTACAAAACAGTTCTATGTTCTCTTTGTGATGGTCGCGACCCTAGGGGTCTTGGTTGGCATGCCGCCCTCGTGTGAAAACACGTTCCTTCCCCACTGCATGGGGCTTGTTGGCCTCTATGACCTGCACAGTCACGTGTCTATTAATTAATCAATAAATTCATGACCATGGGCCCACGTGGCCATGTCCATCACCTTTCTCCAAATCACTTAAAGAGGACTAGCACCCCCATGCATGTCCTCTGCACATGCGGAGACGCCAATTCATCAGTTTAAATTTTGTATTCAACTCGTGACACGCCAATTAATTAATAAGCTAGTTAAGGAATTAATTAATTTTGTGCACATTAATTAACTCGTCGTCTGTCCCTGGTCCTCTACGGAGGACTGAGTTGAACTCAGTCCTCTCTAGAGGACCGAGTTTTTGGGTTTCGTAGAAAATTCGCCCCGGTCAGAATGTTTGACAAAAAATTTCTCTCAAAATTTATTCAAATACTACGTGAAAAGATCTTTCTTGGACATATTTTTGGGATTTTTTTGGATTTGGTATGCGCGGCTAACTGTACGGTCAAAGTACAGGTGGTAAGGGTACTTTTCCACGTGAAACGCGAGTTCCGGAAATGCACGACCTAGCCATGGCGGCTCGCGCCCATGCATGCAGTTTACGTTTGCGGACGAGTTAGCCGTCCAAACTCAGTAAATAGATTTAAAATGCCCTAAAGATGATATAAATCAATTTTTAGCTCGCGGGGATGCGATTTACCCGGTGTCGGCACTGTTCTTGCTGGAAAAAACTGCGATAAGGCAGGTCGACGGAATTGATGACTGCGCTTGCTTTCCGGCGCAATTTCAATGGCTGATAGGTTTCTTTCTACATTTTAACATGAATTGTATTAGAATATATTGAGTGACAGTATAGATTTGATGATCTCGACCATTCTGTCACGTCATGGTCTATGTGCCGCAAAGTGCCACTTTTGCGGGCACCGCCTGGGCCAAGGTAACGCCAGCCGTGCCAGGTAAAGCCGGATAATCGTTGCCTCTTCGTTCCTTGATGTTTGTACATGAGTTTAAGCTTGCGAGGCGTTGTCAGGTTCAAGTCTTGATGCTCTTTCTTGACCGTTGCCTGCCCCTCTCTAAAACCCCCTTTTCAGATGATGTTAGCAGGCATTTGCCTTAACCCAGTGTAGTTGTGCAGGGTTTTAGGAGCTGTGCAGGTTTAAACACCTTCATAGATGTTAGTTATTCTTTTGCTACGTTCATACTGCATGATTGTGTGGCCACGGGCTGCGTCAAGGGTGCATTCAAGCTTTTACGGGTGAGTGAAAAGTCTTGGTGACAAACCACTGCCATCATGTGCCAGCAACTATGTTGGCCACATCATGGCAAGGCAAAACAGTTATAGCCATATCTATTGTTGTTTGAAACAATGGAAATATGCTTAACCTACCCATTATATTGGTGGTTGGCACTTATAACATAACCCTTTGTTGGTAGGTATCCAAGCCCATTCCCTACATGCATGCATAGGCTCTCACTACATGATAAGGTATGATATACCTGAAGTATGATGATGCAAGTGTGTTGTCCTGTAATGCTTGAAGGGAAATGAGTTGATTGGGATGGTTGGTGGCCACGGTGATGTAGTATGACCGCACTTACATGCTAGCAAAGTTAGCAAAAGCCCCATTCCTCTCCTGAGGACTGAGAGTTTTTTAATTGTTTCAGGCAGTTGCAGTGGCCAAATGGAGCCCAGTTTTTTGCCACGCTTCAAGAACTATGTTGTTTACGTGCCTATATTTTTTCTTCATGCACCAGGATTTGATTGAATTTTTCCCACTCGTTCTTATCCCGAAAAATGCAAATTCGCGAGGGGCGCCCAACGTCCGTGTAATTTTCAGGTGTTCGGGTCAAGTTTTCACATATGCAGTATTTTTGCCAACAAAATGATATCTAGTACACCCCAGATCCACATCAAAACATTTGGGATGGACCCCCCACCTAGTCGCTACACGCGGTTGAAAATTGTCAACTCAGTCCTCCTGTGAGGACTGAGTTGGGACAGACGACGAGTTAATTATTTAATAGACACGTGCTCCGTGACTCCGCGAAGCGAGCACGAGTTTAATTAATTAATTTTGATTTGCTGCTGGACTACATTAATGAATTATATAATTAAACTCGTGCTCGCGTCGCGGAGTCACGGAGCATTAACCCCGATGGATGGATGGATGGATGGATGGATGGATGGATGGATGGATGGATGGATGGATGGATGGATGGATGGATGGATGGATGGATGGATGGATGGATGGATGGATGGATGGATGGATGGATGGATGGATGGATGGATGGATGGATGGATGGATGGATGGATGGATGGATGGATGGATGGATGGATGGATGGATGGATGGATGGATGGATGGATGGATGGATGGATGGATGGATGGATGGATGGATGGATGGATGGATGGATGGATGGATGGATGGATGGATGGATGGATGGATGGATGGATGGATGGATGGATGGATGGATGGATGGATGGATGGATGGATGGATGGATGGATGGATGGATGGATGGATGGATGGATGGATGGATGGATGGATGGATGGATGGATGGATGGATGGATGGATGGATGGATGGATGGATGGATGGATGGATGGATGGATGGATGGATGGATGGATGGATGGATGGATGGATGGATGGATGGATGGATGGATGGATGGATGGATGGATGGGGACACGCAATCCTACCGGTCAAAGCTATCTACAACATGAAGCCAACACTGTTGTATCTAAGCTCTCTACCCTAGGGGTCCTGTCTAGCGTGCTTCCTGGAATACATGGAGGTGCGTGTGCACTTGTGCACCCAGATCGAGTAGGTGGCAGTTTACACCCATCACCAACAGGTTGTATCACATAATATGTAGTAAAAACCCTATTAACTGGGACATGGACGCATGGTGATCCAACGCCATATTTGAAGTGAGACAACTAATATGCCCCTAGTCAGCTGCACATGTGTTACATGATTTCATGTTATTAATTCCTATATTTGTAACACGTACCTTTCGAACATAACAAATTAATTCATGGAATAGTATCGTGTGGCCGTTGTGGGGTCGCGGACAACTTCTTTTCCCCAACAAAGATAGTGGATGTCTCCCCAAGACGGTGCTATGTACATGTAGGTCCACTACTATATAGCCTAACAACAGCGGCCCAGACTTAATTAATTAGTAACTCGCTCCTGCTGGGGCCCTCGTGGAGCAAAATAACCCTAAGAATTATAGTTGTCTCACTTAATATAATGCTAGCTACCATGATATCCTTGATGGCTATACACAACAACAGGGGAACTGATACACCCGTCCTTCTTTCAGTATAAAGGATCTAGTCAGGTCACAGGTGCCATCTGAAATGCTCAGTAGCACCGCCTGGCATCTATACAGTGTGGGTGCAATGCATTTAAAACAGTCCCAAGGTCAGCAGATGCATAGGGGATGCAATCACACCAGGCTGTCTCCTTGACACCATGCAGGGTCATCCTTACCCTGGGTAGTAAAACATATTATCATAGGCGTGGAGCCTTCTTGACAAAGCTGCATGGGCATTAATGCAATGTGGGCAACAAGTGTGCTCGATCCATGTGGGCCTTGTTCATCATGCATTCGTCCAGCTAGGAATACATCTCTCACTCCATACATGTGTCCAGGATTCAAGTTTTGGACCAATGCTCCTGTCAGGCCATGACAGGATGAAACTGGAGCTGCAGCTATTGAGACAAAGCCGGGAACCCCAGGATACATGCGTGCATGGTGAACACCTAAAGAGGGTGTGCCTCAGCCACAATATACATGCAGGCTAGCGTGTCCTTGGCCCTGTCGCCAATTGCACCTTCCAAGGGCACGGTGTTCCTGGGGTGAACAAAACTGTCCACTTCACGCCACGCCGCGGCCCTGCCAGCGCGCCGTAGGAGCTGCCAGTGCTTCTCCTGTTTATACACGAGGACGGCGCAGAGCCACGCAGTCACCTCGTACCTTTTACGCTCTTCGCCCCCCACCGTGATGCGTACCACGATCTCTTCCGGCAGTTGGTGCGCAGTCTGTGCCGGCAGTCTCTCCATGAAGAAGTCCATGACCGGGATCATGGTCGGGACAGTCTTGAAGACTCGTACAGAGCGTTCATGGAAACCCGCGCACCCAGGGGTGCACAACGTCTTACCGTTGGTGCCGCACCCTTGGGTCAGCGCCATCTGGATGGCCTCGAGGATGGAGTGTCCAGCATTGCGTCGCGATGGCGTGCACTTCATGTGGCAGTCGATAGGAAGCTTCACGAGCAGCTCCTCCGTGGGCCGACATGTGTGGCCTACTTCGCGGAGGTCGCACCCCTGCAGATGCCACATCACAGTCGTCAAGCAGCGGGAAGCACCCAGGAATTTGCCCACCGGCACCTGCGCTGCATCAGCGCATCCTTTGTGCACCCTCTTCTGCCACCGCTCGTAATTCTTGCGCGGCTCTGTATCGATAGCGATAAACCACCGGATGATGCACGTGCCCAGCTCGCATCGCTGGGGTCATGGGCGCGACCCCTCGCTCGACCCGTGAGAAGCTGTGCTAGCCCGACCCCGCCACCAGACACCACCGCAGCTCCCGCGTTGGCAAACTCGATGGCAGCGTCTGGGGCACAGCTGTTATCCCCCCATTTCCCCGTGTGCTCCCGGCCAGCCTTCACCCTGTGCTCACCGTGCTTTCTCAACAGTTCCGCACTCTCCGTGCAGTGCCTGCAGTCCTCGTCGGGACCAGGACACTCTGCCGGAAATGCCGGGTCAGTGGTGCGATCGATCTCCACAGGGCTGGCAGTCCCTGCATCATCATCATCCTTAGCAAGGTCGAGGGGAAGATCGGCGCAGTCTCCCGCCTTCACCCCCGCTGCCTTCTCACTCGACTGTGGCCCTGGCGGCTTCCCCACCGTCCCCTCTGCCGCCGCACTCGCCTGAGGATGGACCACCACCACTACCTTCATCGCCGCCTCCGCTCTCTGCCTCGCACCACGCTTCCCCTTCTGCAGCGCCTCCGCCTTCCCCCCCGTCTCCCCCTCCGCCGCCATCCTCTCTGGAACTCTCTCGTCCCCCCCGTACCCGCCGCCTCCGCCTTGCCCCCCGTCCCCACCTCCACACCCCTCGAGTCTGGATCTCCGTCCTTCCCCCCCGTGTTCGACGTCTCCGCAGCCTGCTCTGCAGCCCGCCTCCTCCTCGTCTGCGGCCCTGGCGACGCCACTACCACCTTCCTCTTCTTCTTTTTTGGCTTCCCAATGACGCTGACGCTAGGCTCCTCATCGGTGGAGGACAACTCAACCACCACCGCCGCCCCCCCCGTCCCCGCTTCCTCAGCCTCCGCCTCCGCCCCCGGCCCCACCTCCGCATGCCTCGAGTCTGGATCTCCCTCCTCCACCCCCTCCCCGCCGCCTCCGCCTTCCCCCCGTGTCACCCTCCGCCGCCATCGTCTCTGGATCTGCCTCCTCCACCCCCCTCCCCGCCGCCTCTGCCTTCCCCCCGTGTCCCCCTCCGCCGCCATCGTCTCTGGATCTCCCTCCCCCACCCCCCTCCCCGCCGCCTCCGCCTTCCCCCCGTGTCCCCCTCCGCCGCCATCGTCTCGCGAACTCCCTCCCCCACCCCCCTCCCCGCCGCCTCCGCCTTCCCCCCGTGTCCCCCTCCGCCGCCATCGTCTCTGGATCTGCCTCCTCCACCCCCCTCCCCGCCGCCTCCGCCTTCCCCCCCGTGTCCCCCTCCGCCGCCATCGTCTCGCGAACTCCCTCCCCCACCCCCCTCCCCGCCGCCTCCGCCTTCCCCCCGTGTCCCCCTCCGCCGCCATCGTCTCTGGATCTGCCTCCTCCACCCCCCTCCCCGCCGCCTCCGCCTTCCCCCCCGTGTCCCCCTCCGCCGCCATCGTCTCGCGAACTCCCTCCTCCACCCCCCTCCCCGCCGCCTCCGCCTTCCCCCCCGTGTCCCCCTCCGCCGCCATCGTCTCTGGATCTCCCTCCTCCACCCCCCTCCCCGCCACCTCCGCCTCCGCCCCCGGCCTCTGTGCCGCCCTCCCCGGCTGCCCTGTGGCCTGCTTCTTCGGCAGTCTCCCTTCCGTTGCCAGGCCCTCGCGGGGCTGCCCTGTGGCCCGCTTCTTCGGCAGTCTCCCTGCCGTTGCCAGGCCCTCGCGGAGCGGCCCTGTGGCCTGCTTCTTCGGCAGTCTCCCTTCCGTTGCCAGGCCCTCGCGGAGCGGCCCAGTGGGCGCATGTCCTGGCTGCCCAAGTGGAGCCGTTACTCCATGCATGTGGATGCCTCCCAGCTGCATGTTCCCACAGAATAAAGTAAAACAAGGAGTCTAGGGGAAAGGTGTAAGGCCCCCGGCAAAAAGGATGCGTATTCTCTTCCATTACACCCATCCATGCATGCCAGCACCCCATTACACCCATCCATGCATGCCAGCACCCCATTACACCCATCCACGCATGCCAGCACCCCATTACACCCATCCATGCATGCCAGCACCCCATTACACCCATCCATGCATGCCAGCACCCCATTACACCCATCCATGCATGCCAGCACCCCATTACACCCATCCATGCATGCCAGCACCCCATTACACCCATCCATGCATGCCAGCACCCCATTACACCCATCCATGCATGCCAGCACCCCATTACACCCATCCACGCATGCCAGCACCCCATTACACCCATCCATGCATGCCAGCACCCCATTACACCCATCCATGCATGCCAGCACCCCATTACACCCATCCATGCATGCCAGCACCCCATTACACCCATCCATGCATGCCAGCACCCCATTACACCCATCCATGCATGCCAGCACCCCATTACACCCATCCACGCATGCCAGCACCCCATGACACTCGTGCACGCATGCCAGCACCCCATTACACCCATCCACGCATGCCAGCACCCCATGACACTCGTGCACGCATGCCAGCACCCCATTACACCCATCCACGCATGCCAACACACCATTACACCCATCCATGCATGCCAGCACCCCATTACACCCATCCACGCATGCCAGCACCCCATTACACCCATCCACGCATGCCAGCACCCCATTACACCCATCCACGCATGCCAGCACCCCATTACACCCATCCACGCATGCCACACTAGGAAGGGGTCTGTGACATTTTGTGATATTTTTTTATCACAAAATGTCACTTTTGTGACATTTTGTGATAAAAAAATGATAAAACGTGACAAAATGTGACAAAATGTGATAAAACTGTGACAAATTGTGATCGAGACATGTCATGATTGTGACAAAACGTGACAAACGTGATAAAACCAGCATATTTTGTGATAACGTCATTATCACAAAATGTTTAAGTGTCACAAAATGTCACAAACCCACAGAAAAACAAAATGTGATAAGGTGATAAATCACAACCACTCAGGGGAAGTGATATATCACAAAGCACGCATAATGCACATCCGCAGCAAGGAAGTGCGTGCATGCCGCAGCAGAGATGGAGAAGGAAAAGGCCAAGGTGGGACACGGCAAGGTGGCAATGCCAGGAGAGACAACACGTGCAGCGGTACGGGGCAAGCTTTCAAAGGATGACACCAAGAACTCGCCACTGAGAAAGTTCTTAAGCGCAGGTGACAACTTGAAAAACCAGAGGGGGGTACTGAAAGGAACTGACAAAACAAGCTGGAAACACCCTTAGGTGCATGATAAAATGCACCACAATGTCATGTGCCGTGGGAGACATGGTTTATTGCAAAAATATCGACTGGGATGTTAAGAAAAACACCAATATTGAACATTCAGGGCAATCGTCATCACGGTCATCAAGTGTCAACCTCCGACCCATCGCTGGCCAAGCATCCATCATGCTGATCAAAGGTGGCATCGTCAATATCTACACTAAATCACAACACTGCATCATGCATCCATTGCTCTGAGCTCACAACACTGGTATGATAAAATGGCAACGGGGAGTGAACATGTTCAGATGGCATGCAACAACCCGATGAAATGGCACAACTGATCAAATACGAACACCAACTGTATTGATACACACACAAGGAACGGTGCACTCAAGCATGGCTGTGGGTGGTGTGCAAAATGGACACCCACAATCATCTCACAAATGCAATATAAAATCTGTTGACCGACAAGCACAACGGGGCTCAACAGTCCTCGTCATCAAAGTCATCATCCTCATCATCACTGAAACCATTACGAGGGCTGTCCCAGCCACCATTGCTGAAATATCTGGATGACTCTCTAGAAACAATCACAGGACACTGTCGAGTGCTACGGCAATGTGACCAAGGCTCAGAGCCTACAAAATCTGCATCCGCATGTGGCCTCTCGCCGTGTTGGACTGACGGATGTGCCCAGCCCGACTGTGTTAGGTATATTGCCTGCATGCAAGACAAAAATACATCATCCGGCAAAGCACGCATCGGTACACACAAAAATTTGTTAGTGAGATGAAGCCACGCGCTGGACGCGCCAACAACTGTCAACTTTGCATGACTTCAGTTCACTTGTATGTAAGGATGCGGGGGAGATCGCAGCAGTTGCGTGGCTATCTATGAGTACCGGCCTAGTTTTAGGACAAAGAAGGTGAGATACTGGGCCAAGAGAGAGACAGGGGTGCTCGAGAAAAAAATTGGCCATGGATGTTCACCTAAATTGTATCTACATGCCTCACAAGTTGTAGGGAACTGCACACCCAGGAATCCTGGAGTCGCAAAGGTTCCCTAACATCCCAAGAGGCCTCACAATCTACTTCATTGCAATCTCTGTATGGTTAATACGGCAATAAGAAAGAAACGCGTGATTAGTGCCAAGAAAAAGCAAGGCCAATCAACCAACAATATGCCCCGTTACAGGTAGGATGAACTCTAACGAGGCTGAAGGCTCTACGTCTGCAATTGACACTAGCAGGAGTCGTTCAGGGTGGGGTGTGGGGGGGGAGGGAATGACAAAAAGCTGTGATCTGAGCAAAAAGGATAAATATGCAAAGATGCTACCCATGCAAGGAAGCGAGACATAGTCCAGCAATGCCAGGAATGTCAGCCGAGGCTACTGGATTGCAAAGAAGGTTCTACCGACAGCGAAGGAATTGGTACGAATAATGCCAACTATTTGTAGCTGAGAGCATCACCAGCGGGCTACAAAAAAATCATGCACGGAAGCTGGAAGAACAAGGCCAATGGTGGCTGACGCGCACAGCACGTTGATAATTTGAGGAATGAGCACTACATAAAGAATGATCACCGTTGCTCACCATCAAGAATTCGCCGCGCTGGACAGGCGACCAAGAGCTTGTCGCTGCCACATGCGATGGGGCCGCGTGCAAGCCCAACGGTATTAGGCATCACAAGTACACGCGCAAAATTGACACCACAATGGCAACACAGATGCACACATACGAATGTATAACGACCGAAAGCATAAACAGAGAATCAGTTGGTTAAGACAAGGAAAGTGGCGCAAGAGCAGCCCATGTCATGCAACTCTCAATCTGAACAAGGTTATGCCCTTCATGAAAACTAAATCAGATGTCGTTTGCATAGTCTATTGACCTTGTACGAATGAGATAGTGAAACTGCTGCAGCATTCATGGCAAGCACGGCTAACTTGGCATGAAACCGAGCGGCCCACAGCAGCCTTGGCCCTAGGGCGATACGTGAGAATGCCACGTGCGTACGGCATGCATGTTAAAGTCGATGCAAACTTATTAGTATTTCAGGCGAGGAATTCCTTGCTCACCTCAACTGGTAAAGAGTGGGCAGCTTCTGGATGTCCGAATGTGCTGTGCGTACCACTGAGCGAACAGATCGATTAAAGCTTTATTCTAGACCATGCCTATGTTTCTCCCCCGATGGCTGCTTGTAGCCTTGTCCGAGCTCGCTCCTGAATTCATTTGAGACGACGCCCTAATGGCTACATAAATCACGACGGTCATCAGTGAGCCTATGCTCCTATTCCAACCACCACGTGCGTTCATACAGAAGCGACATTGCTGGAAATCAAAAGGCACATAATCCCGCCTTGGCTGCGAGCCGATCGCAGCTCCCTTCCACCTTTCCCACCTGTGCAGCGTGGATAGATGTGCAACTCTAAGGTCTTTTTTTTTTCGCGTCGTCTTAACTTCAACTTCAACCGTAACACCCGCGCAACCACTGGAATTAGGGCTCGCAATTCGCCAAGTCCCATCAACGTCGCAAAGTCTGGTGTCGTCGCTCTTCCTGTCATCAATCATTAGTGCCATGCCCAATACTATCGTCATTACTGTCGTCATTAGAGGCCCTTTAGGCCTTTACTATCGTCAGTCACTCGCTTTGTGACGATAATAACGTACGGTAGATGGCATCAGTCGTACTTCCCGCCCCCCCCCCTGCCCACGTCCCCTTCCGATTTCTCCGCTACTACATCTCGCCCCAAGTAGAAGTTTGCATTTTGCCATACATTAGGAATAACTGACTGACGAAACTAGTAAAAAGACGACTGACATGACTCTCTAGTATCGCTTGGTTGGGACCGCTGGCCTGGAATCGTAACTGTTAGCCGTACCGTTCAGACTACAGTCCACAGCAGCCCCTAGCTTGGGAGTCTGGAATGAATGGACAAAAATCTTTCGCAACATGCGCAAGTCTGGAATCAACCCGTCAGGATCCTTGCGCAAAATTCAAATATTACGCCGAAACCGATGGCAAACGACTAGGTGCACGCAATGGCTAAGGCAGTGAGGGGCTGAGGGTACGCTCGAGCGAAGGGGCCACCTAGTTTTATGTAACCACAGAGTGTGCAATAACAAACGGGGCTGCAGGTCCACGAAACGACGTGATTTCTCTAGCAATTGCGGCGTAGCAGTTTGGATCATGATGTAGGTGCACTTAGGATGTATGTCGAGTTTAATTAAGCATGGAGGTAGCAATGAGGGACTGAGACACATCATATCCAGTTCTGAATCAAGCCGTTCTTTACGCTGAAACACAGCGCAAGCAAGATCTCCGGAACCTGCCGCCAAGCTCCTTAGCCGCTAAGGTTAGCAAAATTCTGCCAGCTTCTTTTACAGCGGTTAGCATGCCGTGCTCATGTGTATGAGGCCATTTCATGGCGGCCGGGTAAAGCTGGCCATGTCTTTGAGAGCTTTGAATATGTATTCTCTGAAGGCTTTCAATACCATGGTGCTTTCTGCGCTCGGCATCTTATGTGTGCCTTCGAATTGCCGTTTTCCTCTTCAATTGCGCGTGTACCTGCGGGTGACTGATACCGTTGGGCTGGCCTCACCTGCGGCCTACCCGCGAATGGCAGGCTAGCTCCTGGTCGAGACTTGTGGTGAGTAGTGGGTACCATCGCATACCTGGAGTCTGTACTTTGTTATCGACGTGCTGTATGTGGCATTGCTAGAATGCATCCAGTTCTTCCTGTTTCTAACTCCAATTACTTGGCATTTTTGCAATCATGCTCCGCCTACATTTAAACACACATGCGTTGCATTTTTTCATAAGGCTTCTTTGTTGTTGAAAGCCGTAAACTGTCTTTCTGCTATTTACATCCCGTCTGCCGCGACTTTCTCCGGTTTTCCCCCATTGACCCCATCTCTGCTGCACTTTCCATCAGCTCCTTTTTGTTGACAATCAGCGCTTTTAACCTTGTTAGCAAATTGTAAAAATGACACTGTCTAATATATATGAGAAAAATCCTTGTGCCTATTTTTATTAGGAGTTCAGTCATTGGGCTCTAGGAGACATGTGTGATCAACTTTGAGGCTCGTCCTTTGGGATAAAACCTCCAAAGAGTCACACCACTGGACAAGTTATCTTGAACCAGAACTTTTTGTTGGAACACTGACTGAGAGCAGCACGCTTAAGGTTTTGTAAGAAAATCATTTTTTCTCTGAAACGCCATAGCTCCTTTCTAATCATTGTGATTGTGTTGCGTATTCCTTGTCAGTCAGTTAGTTATGTATTCCTTATCATGGGACAGGCGGAGGGGGGCTAATAATTCCTCATGGGGGCAGCAAGGGAGTTGGTAGCACACGCAGTTATGAGCTTTGCTTCTTTCAACATGTTGCTCATAATATCCAATTTCGTGGTTTCTTGGTCTTTGGTATCTTCATAATAGTAGTGCTAGGGTCTCACTTGGTCACCCTTACAATGTTAGTGCCCTTCAGCAATCTCATTTTTAGTCAAATTAGGCTTCAATGGTCATCGATTTGAAATGGGAAGCGTAGTGAAGGCCGGTTCACGCCGAGAGAAACGCAGCGCTGCCGATCCAAGAGTGCAGCCGTGCACGAAGCTCGCAAAGCTGCCTGCAGCAGCACCACCACCGCCGGCAGCGCCGACAATCCTGCCCCCGACAGCACTCCCTTCAACAACCGCCACAGCATCGGTGCCATCATCCATGTTGCCTGCGCAAAGAGCAGATGAAGACATGGCCTCGGTAGAGGCGGCGCTGGCCGCGCTCCTTGCCAAGAAGGAGGCAATGATTGCAGCCAGAAAGGCGGCCGATGTCTCCCATGCAACCCCTGAAGTAAGTCTCAGGAGTGGGTGGGGTTGTAAACCTGGACATGGTTATGAGTGGTGTGATTTGGGGGGTTGCAAACAGGGGTAGTTCATGAGTGGGCAGAGTGGGGGCTGTGGGAAATTGGGGTTATTTATGAGTGGAGGGGCTGTAAACTGGGTTGTTTTTTAGTGGGCTGAGCGGGGGCTGTTGGGGGGTTGTCAGCCGCGTTATTTATGTGGGCTGGGCGGGGGCTGTCGGAAACTGGGATTATTTATGAGTGGGCAGTGTGTGAAACTGTTTTTTTTTTTTTTTTAACAACTGGTTGAGGAGGTTGTAAACACTTGGGATTATTTATGGGGGGGGGGGGACTGTAAACTCGGTGGCATTTGAGGTGGCTGAGTGGCGCACTCGTTTTTCATAGCCCCCGGGGGCTGTGGAGAACTGGGGTTAATATGAGGGGGAGGTTGTAAACTGCATGGGTGGTTTATGAGTGGGCTGAGTGGGGGGCTGTAGGAACCTGGGGTTATTTATGAGAGGGGGGGTCTAAACTGGTGTGGTTTATGTCAGAGTGGGCTGAGTGGGGCTGTGGGAAACTGGGATAATGTGTGGGTGGGGGGTTGTATTTAACTGGATTGTTTATGAGTGGGCTGAGCAGGGGCTGTCATAAACTGGGATTATTTATGAGTAGGCAGTGTGTGAAAAGTGGGATTTTTTTGTTTTTGATTACTGATTGAGGGGGTTGAAAACCATTGGGATTATTTATGAGGGGGGCGGGTTGGAAACTGGGTGGTTTATGGGTGGCTGAGTGGTGACTGTGGGAAACTGGGGTTATTTATGAGAGGGGGTCTAAACTGGGGTGGTTTATGTCAGAGTGGGCTGAGTGGGGGCTGTGGGAAACTGGGATAGTGTATGAGTGGGGGGGTCTAAACTGGGTTGTTCATGAGTGGGCTGAGCGGGGGCTGTCAGAACCTGGGATTATTTATGAGTGGGCAGTGTGTGAAACTGGGATTTATTTTTATTTTTTTTTAATGAGTGATTGCAATTTTACAACCCCCTCATGAGGGGGTTGTAAACACTGGGATTATGAGTTTGCGGGGGGGGAGGCCGCCTTGCTGTTCTTGAAACCCATTCAAGGATGTTCTAGGCAACACGTTGATTTTGATGTGCAACATTTCTATTGATCGAGGCTGTGAAAGGCTATGACACATCTTGAGTGTTTAAACTTGCCTTTTTTTTCTGCTCACAGGGAGACAAGGTGCCGGCCTCCTCGTCGTCGTCCACTTGACATCGTCATCTAGGCACTACGGCTGCGCATGTTTGTTTTTGTTTTCTTGATCTATACCGAGCGCTTTCTTGTTCATGAATTGGTTACTAGGGTGCGGTGGCAGATGAGACAATTGACACCAACCATCCGTTCATGTTTCTTGCGCATGTGCGTTTTTTAATGCATTCCAGGAACATTCCGAGATTTCTGTCACGCAACGACAAGCGCCAAGCCGGCGTTTGCAAATTGTCACTGATCGATAATCACTGTTGAAGAATGAAGAATCAAGACTGAAGAATGAAGATCTGTTACATTTATCTTTATATTTGTAATAAAGAAATCGCGAGGCGTGCTTTTCATCCGTTTTGCTTTGGAATGTGTTCTGATATATCTGTGTGACATGTCACGATATATCTGTGTGATATGTCATGATCGCCCGTGGTTTTATGTCACTGTTTTCTCCCTAGATTTATCAGTGACAATGTCACGGATTTTGTCGCCCTTTTTTCCTGATATATCAGTGACAATGTCACGGATTTTGTCACCCTTTTTTCGTGATATATCAGTGATAATGTCACGGATTTGTCACCCTTTTTTTCGTGATATATCAGTGATAATGTCACGGATTTGTCACCCTTTTTTTCGTGATATATCAGTGATAATGTCACGGATTTTGTCAGTGCGTTTTGTCAAGTCGTGACATTGATATTTTGTGATAATTTCCTTGTTTTTGTCACAAAGATAATCACAGAATATGCTGGTTTTATCACATGATTTGTCACGAAATGTCACAGAATATCACAGTTTTGTCACAAAAAATCACAAAGTGTCACATTTTGTCACATCCACATCACAGAATGTCACGTGATATGTCACAAAATATCACAAAATGTCACACCCCCCTTCCTAGTGCAGCACCCCATTACACCCATCCACGCATGCCAGCACCCCATTACACCCATCCATGCATGCCAGCACCCCATGACACCCATCCACGCATGCCAGCACCCCATGACACTCATCCATGCATGCCAGCACCCCATTACACCCATCCATGCATGCCAGCACCCCATTACACCCATCCACGCATGCCAGCACCCCATTACACCCATCCATGCATGCCAGCACCCCATTACACCCATCCATGCATGCCAGCACCCCATTACACCCATCCATGCATGCCAGCACCCCATTACACCCATCCATGCATGCCAGCACCCCATTACACCCATCCATGCATGCCAGCACCCCATTACACCCATCCACGCATGCCAGCACCCCATGACACTCGTGCACGCATGCCAGCACCCCATTACACCCATCCACGCATGCCAGCACCCCATGACACTCGTGCACGCATGCCAGCACCCCATTACACCCATCCACGCATGCCAACACACCATTACACCCATCCATGCATGCCAGCACCCCATTACACCCATCCACGCATGCCAGCACCCCATTACACCCATCCACGCATGCCAGCACCCCATTACACCCATCCACGCATGCCAGCACCCCATTACACCCATCCACGCATGCCAGCACCCCATTACACCCATCCACGCATGCCAGCACCCCATTACACCCATCCATGCATGCCAGCACCCCATGACACCCATCCACGCATGCCAGCACCCCATGACACTCGTGCACGCATGCCAGCACCCCATTACACCCATCCATGCATGCCAGCACCCCATTACACCCATCCACGCATGCCAGCACCCCATGACACTCGTCCATGCATGCCAGCACCCCATTACACCCACATTCTTGGCGTCCCGTGTTGCCAATACCATCTGGCTGTCATCCTACTCAATTCCAATTCTCTGCCCCCCTCCCCCCTTGGACACGTCTCCTTGCAACTGTAACTTTGGCTTCCCCTCCCATCTGTATGCTTCTACATCTCTTCAGCATCTGGTCCAATGCCGCCCCCCTCACCCCTCTCGTGCCACAGATTCAATGCTGAGAGAAAGCGGGTTACGCATTGAGTCATTCATGCAGTATCAGCAAAGAGTACAGCCGATATTCACATGTCCAGAGGCGCACACGCCTCCGTGACTGCCGTCATCGCCCGCTAACGCAGGGAGCGGCAGATGCGTGTGCTGTGCCTCACATTTTTGCACGTCATCCGGAGAGAAACATCAGGCCACATAATGCTGTCACATATGAATAAGTCATCAACGCGCTGTTCCCATATGCAAATAAAGATTGTCGTCAACATGTTGCATGCAACAAGCAATCACACAGTCGCCTACCTGAGCAGACAGTGCCATGTGTGCCAGCGTGCGCGGCTCGAAGGAGCCCTCCCCCGCATTAAGCAACGGAGCCGCCAGTTGGGGCAACGACGCCACTGCGCGGTCGCACATCATCTGACACAACACCGCGGCCTCCCTGACAAGTGAATACCCCGGCGGTCCCGACAACCCTTCTCCAGGTACAGCTGCCGCCTGCGAGCACGCACCCACTGGGTCCTGCATCTCCATAGGCTCACCGGTGGCGTGCCCCGTGACGGCTCCCTGCGATGGGCCCTCTACCACCGGCGTGCCTGTGGCCTTTTTGCACCTGGCATCCTTCCATCCCATCTTCTCCTTCAGACACTGGCCGCTCCAATAATCAACCGCCCGCGTTAGTTGCTTCCTCTGCACACATGTCAAGGATATGCACAAATCAGCACAGCCACGGTTTACAGCAACAACACATGAGAAGAACAGTCCACACATGTCCAGCATTGCTGTTCATGCTTCCTCTAACTTCGTTGTAGTATACAAACATCCATGTACACGTGCAGCACATAAAGAAGCAAAGGGGAACTTACCGCAACCAAATACGGTGTCTCCTTCACATTCTTCTTCTTCTTCTTCTCACCGCTGACCGCCTGCGCAACCTCTCCCTCGCCCTCATCACTCTCCTCGGTCCCCGCCACCTCTCCGGGCTTCTCCATGGCCTCATTACCAGCTGCGACAGGCTGAAAATTAGCACGGCGAACGCGCCTCGGCCGACGGGCCTTCAATGCCTCTAGCATGAACTTTGATACCCCCAGTCTCTCCCAGTTGGATGTGCTCTCAAACCCTTTGGACGCTTGCGCGAATTGCTCGGGCCCCTTATACTTTTGCGCCTGCGGTGCAAGGGCAGAGACGCACAGCGAGACACACGCAGGCACCCGCTCGACAAACCCAGGACCGTTATGCAATGATGGTCACGCGCCATCATTAGCACTGCCATCAAAGACAGTCAGTAACCATGGATTTATTGGTCGGCAGCAGATACCCCGCGACCCGAAACGGTGCTTCCAACGGGACATTCTTACCCATGAGAAACATATACCCGCCGATGAATCACAAGCAATACTACAATATGTGAGTACTCATGAAGGAACTTACCTCCACTTGGAAATTCCTGCGCGCATATTCCATCGCGGCTTTAAACTCTTGTGACTCCCAAACGGGTCGACGATCTTTAGCGTCCATTGCTACGGTTGCGTACAGCCTGCAAAGTAATTACCGTTAACGTGATCCAATAATTACCTCAGGCTCACGTGATCGGGGGTACACATTATAGCGCTGCCTGCACTGCACTGTCAAACCATTCGCGTGGCACTACCTCAATACAGACACGTATTTGTGTATCACTTGTCCTCCTTCCCACGGCAGGTACGCAGCGACCCGCTGTTATATTGGCGGCATTTAATTGTGTATCACTTGTACGGTATTTGTGTATCACTTGCCCTCCTTCCCACGGCAGGTACGCAGCGACCCGCTGTTGTCCTGGCTGCAATTGTGTATCACTTGTACGGTATTTGTGTATCACTTGTACGGTATTTGTGTATCACTTGTCCTCCTTCCCACGGCAGGTACGCAGCGACCCGCTGTTGTCCTGGCTGCAATTGTGTATCACTTGTACGGTATTTGTGTATCACTTGTACGGTATTTGTGTATCACTTGTCCTCCTTCCCACGGCAGGCACGCAGCGACCCGCTGTCGACCTGGCTGCAATTGTGTATCACTTGTACGGTATTTGTGTATCACTTGTCCTCCTTCCCACGGCAGGTACGCAGCGACCCGATGTTGTGCATGGCAGCAGTTAGATGAGATGCTTAGGCTGACACACGGATTTCCGGCCTGCGCGCCGCGTATTGCCTACCGCGGCTGAGCGGGACACCTCAGTACAGTACGGCAGGGTGTACGGTACTGAGGTGTCATGTGGACCGATGTGCGGTTAGTGCCAGACTGTTCCTAGGTGCTAGCTCGACCCGCCAGGTCCGGTGTAGCCGGGCCTGACGGGCCGAGTCTTAGCTGGTTGCTAGTGACGTGGTCGCATGGCATTGCAGTGTACAGTTGTCCACTGGTCGAGTGCTGCAGGTAGCACCGCCATAGGCATATAGGCGTAGCACTGGGGAGTGCCACAGCACCCGAGTCTGCCCAGTTCCATTCTGAGCCCTCAGCTTTCATCGCTCTCTCATTGTATTATTGTAATACAATCATCATTCGCTCTCAGCTTTCGCAGTTGTTCGTCGTCCCTAGTCTCCATCCAACTTGGACTGAAAAGTTCGATATTTTTTTTAAGCAAAAAAAAAAGATATGGCTTCCAACAACGGCAACAACGGCAACAACAACAAGGGGAAGGCGCCTGCCAGGCGCACCTCACCCCGCCTTTCGCCGGAGGGCACGCCCTCCACCACCGATGCGAGGGTGACGCCCAACGTCCCTTCCGCACGGTGGTCGCTGACCAACCCAGGCGTCGGGGCCCGCAGGTGGGGCCCGGCGCCCGGGGATGGCGAGCGGGCGGCCGTTTGCCACTGGCGGTTCGTCCGCCATGGCACCTGGGGGGCAGGTCCCCCGGGCACGACGTTCCCCGTCGCAGGTGACGGGGGTCGTGAGCGGAGTGATTCCTCCGAGGAGGATGGCGAGGTGCCGCCTGCGAGGCCTCGGCCTTCGCTTGAGCTTTCGTCGCAGACACCTGCGACGTCTGGCAACCTTTCCGTGGGCCGACAGATGGCCACCATGGACATTGACCGGTATGGGGAACATGTTCCGCCCCCGGTCATGTTCGGGCGCCCACCCCATTTTCTCCCCCTTGGGGAGGACGACATCCCGGCGTTCATTGCGGTGAACGGCCGGATCATGCTCAACGTTTTCAGTTGCTTCCAGATGAGGAGATACACGCGATAGAGGTTCATCGGGTGCACTCGCTGATCGAGGGGCGTCTTAGGATGCAGTCCCACTGGTTCAGGTGGCGGTTTGGCTGTACTGTTTCGCCAATCGGCCGAGGCACAACCCCGGCACTGTTGATCAGTGGGCGTCCAGGCAGCGCCAGAGAGAGGCGCTGCGCGTGGTCTCCAGACCAGAGATCGCGCTGACTCCGTTGCCAGCGTGGCCCCAAGTCACGCCAGTTGGCTGGGGCCCGGATAGGCGTGAGGCGGCTGCGATGCCGCCTGCGACGGGGCGCGGGGCGGCAGACGCCCCCAACACGCCCATGGGTGGTGAAGCCACCCAGGACCCTCTGGCAGGTCAGAGGGTCCAACCTCAGCCGCAGGCTCCCCCGCCCGCGTGGGGGGCCAGGTGGCTGAGGAGGCCACCGGGGTCGCAGGGACCCCGGCGGCGACACAAGCGCCCGGGGTCGCAGGGACCCCGGCAGCGACGCCGGCGCCTCCGGCGCTGGCGGGGGATGCAGCCCCCATGGAGGGTGTCACGGGCACCTCCAGCGGCTCTGGGGGGCAGGCCCCCTCTAGCCGCAACAAGGACAAGTCCCTGGCAGGGCCGGAGGGGCCCAGGGTCCCACCGCAGCTGGGCAGCAACCAGCACTGCTGGAGGGCGACCTGCAAGGTCGCGACTTCATCACCCTGGTGATGAGGCCGTGTGGCGTGCCATACAGACAGCCACAGCCTCCTTCCGTGGGCTGGCCGACAGGAGCCAGCAGATGCACGTCGCGGAGGCGGGCAGCCTGGTGTGTGCAATCATCACGCACATCCTGGGCCTGCCCAACCTCCAAGAGGGCACACGTAGGGTGTGCGACGACCTGCTGCCTGCCCTGCAGGCTCTCCTCTCAGGGAGGAGGGTGCAGGGCAGCAGGGTGCGTCTGGTGCGTTTGCTGGAGCTCCTACACAACGCCATCCTGAGAGGGGCGGGTAGGTGGCTAACTCTGCCTACCTGGTTGCATCACAATCTTACTAACCCTACTGACGATGAAGTGTCCCTCTCTCCCACCTTCCATGATTGGGAGGAGGCCCGCAGCAGGAGGCGGGAAGTGACACACACTCACACCCCCACCAGCCCACCCCTATGTTGTCTAACCCTCCTACACAGCCCATGTTTGCCCATCCTGCTCAGCTCACTCAAGTAGCACTTCCCTCTCAGCAGGTCTCTCCTGTGAATGCTGCAGCAGCAACACCATCTTCTCCCTCTCCCCCTGCATCCCCCTCTAGGTTGCCCACTTACAATGAAAACCGTCCTGTGGATAGGATTAATGTCAGGGGGCTGCCTGAGGGGTATACTAGGGAGCAGGGGAATCATGCACTTCTCTCTCTGCAGCTGGCTAGGGAGGAACTGAATGTCAAGAATTGGTTTGGATCTCTCATGCAGGGGGATTTTACCATCAGTCCTCTTCTCAGATTCAGAATCTCATTCTTGTCTTCCAGCGTAGGTATCCCAAGTGGCAGGACACGCAGGCTAGGGCAGTTTGGGAGGCTTTCATGAAGGAGCTAACTGACCTCCTCTCCACCCCCTCATCTGTGGACATATATGGGGCATTCAGGTGGGTAGAGGAATACAGGGTCACATCAGTGGACTATGTGGCTGAGACAAAGAAATATGAGCTAGCCATCAAAGCACGTCCTGATGTCCAGCAGCTAGATCACAAGTTCTTGCTGCGTTCTTCCTTGAGAAACTCAAACTTGACAAAAACACCTACGCTATGCTTGCACAGGAATGGCAAAGTACTGGGAGGACATGAAGGAGGCATTGGATTATATCAAGCTGGCCTTGGCTCCCCTTAGCCAGGGGGCCATGGGCACCTCTGTAAAGAGGGTCAGGGGGGAAGAGAGGGAGGAGGAGGATAGGGAGAGGGAAGACAGGAGCAAGAGACCTGTCACTATGGCAGAAGTCAAGTCCCTGCTGGGACAAATGTTTAAGGGCAAGGGCAAGGGCAAGGGCAAGGGCAAGGGCAAGGGCAGGGGCTGGGGCAAGGGCAAGGGTAAGGGGCAGTCTCCCTCCAAGGGGGGCAGCTCCAGCAACAACAACAACAACAGTAACAACAACAACAACAACAACAACAACAACAACAACAACAACAACAACAACAACAACAACAACAACAAGAAGCAGGACAAGGAGGACAAGTCTTCTCAGCGGTGCACCCGCTGTGGCATGAAGTACCACCTGCGGCCCACCTGCCGCAAGAACGTGGACGAGCTGGGGCATTTGGACGTCCTGTGCCACAAGTGCCACGGGCCGCCCCACGGTGACCCCAAGGACTGCAAGCGGCCTCCTTACGGCAAGAAGTGTGAGTCTCCCTCTCATGCTGGCTTGAGTGTGCCTGCTTCACCTTCTTCTTCTGCATGCCCCACTGTCAGAGCAGTGAGCAGTTCTGGAAAGGTGCTACAGCTGGTTTCAGAAGATTATGTCTCTAAACCAACCTTCACATCTATGGTTCCCAAGGTGTGCAGAGTGTCCCCAGCAGAGGATGCTCAGATCAGTTTTCAGGAGCTTGCTTTGCAGTTGCATTTCCTTTATGGGCATGAAGTGAGTGCAGAGGTGGTGGCAGCAGCAATAGGGGGGGCAGCACTCAGACGTGCATGCCAGGTGGTCAGATCCCACTGCCAGCATTGTCAGTTCAATGCACCCAAACCCCCTAAGTGGCATGTAGCTACCCCACCTAAGAGCAAGGGCAGGGTGGTAGGAGATGTCTTTCATATCAAAGGACAATCTTACTTGGCACTTAAAGATGCATGGTCAAGGTACACAACCATTGAACCATTACCTGGAATGGACAAGACACAGTTGCTCAGGGCTCTCTTGATTGCTCAGGCCAGGTACTACCCTGTGGAGGCATTGTTACTGGATCAGCAGTTCACATGTCTTGCCAATGAACCAGGGTGTGAGGCTATTGATCTGGCTGGGCTAGAAGATCATGAGAGGCAAGGCATTATTGAAAGGGCCATCAGGTCCATTAAAACCCTTGTAGCCAAAGAAGATGGCAATCTGCTGGCTGACAGTGGGTCCTATGCTGACAGAGCTCTGTGGTCCACCAGGTTGTGCCAAGTCCTCAACAGGAGGCCACTCATGAAAACCCCACAAGGGGTGGTCATTACACCAGATGGATTGCATGCAGGCATTTATCCACCTGAGGTACTAGCCCTCTACAACGCACAGCGAGCACAGACAGCTAGCAGGTTAGCTGTCAAGGATGCAAAGCATCCACGTCCCACCTTCAGAGAAGGGGATCAGGTCCTATTCTACAAGGAGTCGGGACTAGGCAAGGTGGGTACCTGGCATGGGCCAGCCACCATCCTAAAGTTTAACACCACTGGCAGGACAGTGTTAGTTAAACACAATGACACGGGAAAAATTCACAGGTGTTCACCTCACAGGATGAAATTGTATTTTCCAACTGTGTCAGACGTGGCAGAGGAGGAAGAGCTGTTGGCCGACAGCCCTGTACAGTTGCCTGGCATCCCAGCGTTGCCCAGTGAGTGGTTGTTTGGAACACCCACTGGTGAGTGTGAGAGCCACACCCACTGTGACACCCAGGTCACCCTTGATGATTGCAGGCAGTCACTGCAGGATTGGCCCCCTGCAGCAGAGGGTCACATTGGCAAAACAGGTGATCAGCAACCTATCACCTCTACAAGTGTGAACATAGCTCAGCCACTAGCTGCACCTTCCAAACGCAGCCTAGCAGACGCTGTTCGCATTTTACAAGCAGCTCATAGAGCCAAAGCTCAAACTGCTGCAGGATCAGCTAAGGTGGGGAAGGTTGGGCAGAATGACAATAGCCCATTTATGGTTGCAGTGGACACACAAGCCCAGGTCAGCATTATCAGTGCCCTGGCTGTGCCCCATTTGCCTTTGGAACCTTCACCCTGGCACCATGTGGCTGATTTCTCAGGGCAGTCATCCCTCAAGGTATTAGGTCAGGTCATGTTGACTATACTCGGTATCCCCACTCCTTTTCAGGTCTTGGAAGGTTATAAAGGGAATGCTTTGTTGGGGGATCCTTTTCTCTGTTACCCTGGTGTCCTCATATCCAGTGATAGACTATCCATCCAGGACATGGGTGGTGTTGATCTGAATCATTTCAAAATTTCTCTTGAAAAACTTCTTAACACCAACATTGCTTCTGTAAAATTTGCTACACCCAAGTATGCCCCAGGGCAAGAACCCTGTGTGGCAGACCTGGTTCACAACCAAAAACTTCATCCCAACTCATTTGGATTGGGCAAGCATGATGTGGCTAAAATGTCTCCTCTTTCTTATGAACAGATAGAGCAAGACTGTCGCACACACATAGGATTCCTAAAATGGGTGGAGGCCTTTAACAAGGCCAGGGAAGAATGGGTAGTGCCAGATCCTCTTAGTCCTTCTCATACTCCCCTGTCACACCTATTGACAAAAAGCCTGCAGGGTGCAAGCACTTGCGCCTGAAGTTTGTGTGTAAACATAAGCCAGCAGCAGATGGGTCAGTCATCTTTCATGCTAGACCTTGTGTGACAGAGTTCAAGGGCACCACTGATCTGACAGAGGCAGAGTTGTACACGCCAGGCATTCAGCAAACATCCCTAAAAATCTTGCTGTCTGTCTTTGTGGGTCATCTCAATGATGGGGATGACTATATCTGTAAGGCTACAGACATTAAAAGGGCTTTCCTGAAAGGCTCACCTGAGATAGCACAACAAGTGTGGCATGGTCAGGTGTACGTAGTCTCCACTCCCAGAGTTTGGGCAAAACACATCCCTCAGCAGTACCTGAAAGCTAACATAGGTGTTGAAGGGCTGCAATCAGCTCCTCGCATTTTCAGGATGTCAGCTCAGGCTGTGTTTGAAAAGTTAGGGGCTAGATATGATGACATAGACCCTTGCTTCTTTGTGGTCCCACACCCTCATGGCATTCTCACCTTTGTGTGGCATGGGGATGATCAGCTGATTGCTGGGCCAAGGCGTGCTGTGGATGATTTTATTCAACAAGTGTCACAGCATTTTGAGATTGGCAAGCAAGTAGAGCTGGGCACCACTGCCATAAAATTTTGTGGCACAATGTTACAACTCCAGCAGCATCAAAACCAGTGGGTGTGTGCACTCTACTCTCCCAATGATTACATGCACAGCTGCTTGGAGGTTTTGCAAACAAAAATCAAACCTGGAGCCTGTCCTACCATTAGAGGCAAGCTGGGGTGGTTGTGCTCAACGTGTGCACCTCACCTGGCTGTGGTTAGCAGAGTTGATGATGATGTCTTGATGCAAGTAGGTCACAAAGCCATCACCAAAACTCTCCAGGAGGGCCCTCCCCTTATCTTGCACTCCTTGGATCTCCACAAAACCATTCACATCCAAGCTATGATGGATAGTTCCATGGAGTCCAGGCAGATTACCAAGTTGCAGGCAAGGGAGTCAGGCTTGTATTTTGTGCAGAATGATGATGCACCCTTGTCTCTCATTTCATGGTACAGCCGGTTGCATAGACGCAAGGCTGTCAGCAGCAATGCTGCTGAGTGCAGGGCAGTGGTGTCAGCAGTGCTTCATGCCAGGTACTTGAATCATGTGCTGGTTTGGTTGCAGATGCAAGCAGGCAGCAATGCTGGGGTGGTGGCACACTTGCTCACTGACAGTCAGTCAGTCCTCAGTTTCCTTGCTAACCCCTATGCTGTCCACACTGATCTTGACTGGGTGGTCCTGAAACAGGAGTCCACCTACTGGGAGTCCACCCGTCACGTGGAGGACAAACACAACGCTGCTGATGCACTCACTAAAGTGCCTCAGCAGGCAGCTGAACAATATCAGCTGTTGTACCACTTGATGAACCCCTATGGCAAGCAGGCAACCCTGCCCCATAGGGGGGACGCCTAGCAGGGTCCTGTTCACCAGGGCCGCCTAGGTCACCCAGTACCCCTTGGGCAGGTCCAAGGGGTAGGTTGTGGCTTCCAGCAGGGGGGTTGGTTGGAGTCTGTTTTTCATACATCTGCGTGCCCTATGCCCAATAAAATCTGTTTTGATTTTTCAACACCATGGAATTTCGTTATGCACACCTTCATAGGTGGGCATGGGATGTATCTCACACCTTTATTCACTAGGGCGTATGCCTTGGTGGATTGGCCTTGAGCTCAGTGGCTCAGGTGCCCCCATTCAAGTGGAGGGTCAAAGCTCCCTTGACAGGTGGTTACCCAGGACCCCAGTTCACTGTGGATATCCTGGGCCACCTGGCCTTACTGTTCAGTGGCAGTAAAGGCATGGGTGCTGTCATGTTGTCTAGTACAACGTGCTCAGCACAGGTGCAGGATGAAATATTCCTGTCACCTGTCACCAGGACTTCAGTCACCCATGTGCAGGGCAGGGGTGGCTGGTCTCACACGTTGTGCAGGTGCAATGTGGCCAGGTCCAGGATGTCATAGTCCTGTCACCTGTCACTCGGACTTCAGCCCCCTCTGTGCAGGGCAGGGGTGGCTGGTCCTCACATGTTGTGCAGGTACAACATGGACAGTGCAGGGTGCAATAAACCTGTCCACTGTCACTCCTCAGGTTGCAGGTAACCTGAGCTCAGTTGACCCAGCCTGGCTGGGTATTTTTCTCTGAGTGGGCGATGATGATGGAACAACATGGAACCTCTTAAACGGTTACCTTGGCATTTTTACAATGGCTTCTTGGCTGGTGATGCACTCCCTGGATAGGCAGACAGGCATAGCTATCTCCCTTGTGAGCTCGCGAGGAGGAGGAACTCCCCGGGCATGTTGAGCTAAACGTGATGCCATCACAAGTATTGCACGAGTTCTGGGGCCCATCTTTTTCAGTCCAGATGTTGCAGTATGGGTGTCAGTTGCTCAGCACCTCAGTCAGCTTGGAGTCAGTCTCCTAGCTGGGCAGGGTCAGGCTTGAAGTCGCTAGCCTTCAACCTGAAAGGAAAACATAATGGGAGTTAGATGAGATGCTTAGGCTGACACACGGATTTCCGGCCTGCGCGCCGCGTATTGCCTACCGCGGCTGAGCGGGACACCTCAGTACAGTACGGCAGGGTGTACGGTACTGAGGTGTCATGTGGACCGATGTGCGGTTAGTGCCAGACTGTTCCTAGGTGCTAGCTCGACCCGCCAGGTCCGGTGTAGCCGGGCCTGACGGGCCGAGTCTTAGCTGGTTGCTAGTGACGTGGTCGCATGGCATTGCAGTGTACAGTTGTCCACTGGTCGAGTGCTGCAGGTAGCACCGCCATAGGCATATAGGCGTAGCACTGGGGAGTGCCACAGCACCCGAGTCTGCCCAGTTCCATTCTGAGCCCTCAGCTTTCATCGCTCTCTCATTGTATTATTGTAATACAATCATCATTCGCTCTCAGCTTTCGCAGTT
>RPFO01000106.1:856012-868512 GCA_009746045.1 Mesostigma viride
GCGTTGCACAATGCTTCTAGACGCTTCTAGAACCATTTACAAATATCCATTAGCAGGGAATATTGCCGTATTCGTCTGCCCGCTGAAGGGGTGTTTTATCTCATCAATCCTTGGCACGACTTCAACAGCCTGACCGACAGTCAGTGCTCAACAGTCAGCGCGACCACTAGTTATAATGCATCAGCTTGGCTATACTGCCACCATGGTCATGTACACAAGCTGTGTGCAGCAATTGTGAGTATTGTTTCACAGATTTACATTCCATTATGCATGCACCAGTTTATACACGCATTTCGGTCAAGCAACAGATTGCAACTCCAGCCCTTTCTTTTTTCATGTGGCAATAGGACTGCGTACTCAAATCTGTAAGAACTACGGCCGCGCAGGCCTTGCCATCATGAACGCACCTTAGGCCCCACATGGTTTTGGAGGGTAATCCCCAGCCAAACAAATTACACCATAGCATCGCTACCGGGAAAACCTACCAAGGTAAAACCCGAGTCAAGGGGCCATTCACACTCCACGACATCTCAACTAGTGCCGTGGCTGACCCAGCGACATATTGTTCATTTGGTGCCTAAGAAGAGTATACTGTGCCTTGGCGGAGCTATAGAGCTTGGTAAGAGCATCCGAGCAATTCTGGTCGCCTGCCACGTGCTCGGTATGGAGCGCATCAGAAAATTCCTTCACCCGGAGGAAGTCAAGGTCTCTCGTGCGAGCGTAGGGGTTCTCAATGAAGTCCACCAGCGCTTGGCTGTCGGTGCGCATGACGCGATCGATGCGTGTGGTGAGACCGCCCAGCTTGAGGATCCAGCAGAGTAGCGCGTGGAAATACGCGAGCTCACTTGCAGCCTCGCAATACGCACGCGCCTCGGCGGTGTCCGACCCCACATACACACGGCGGTGTAGACGTGAGAACCACGCAAAGATGGAGGATGGCGCAGATTGGTCAGCGTTTGAGATATAGCTAACAGCCGCACACCTACCACGCATCTTGGTGAGCACCCGCGCATCCAAAGAACTGTCACAATAAGCCCCTAGCTCGATGGGCTTGTCCCAGTCAACACCCTGCAGGACCAACCCCGGTGAGGCCTGCACATACTCAGCTACAACCGGGCGGGCCAACAAGCAGAGAACATCGTCTGTCAACCGACTAAGGACAGCCAAGTCAGGGCTCGTGGTACACGCAAGCCAATTGAGTTTGCCACGCAGCGCACCACACTCAGAGGGAAGGATAGGCCCAGTGCGGGCCATGACCTCCTTGACCAGGTCGGGGACATAGCTACCCTTAGGATGCAGCAACATGACCCACTGCCCTTGCTCATCGTGATCGAGAATAGTGTCCATGCCCATGAAGGGCACGATCTTGCCCGGCTCCCTAAAGACGAGCTTGCCCACAGGGTACACTGAGTGCACGAGCGAATGGAACCACACAATCCACTCCCGTGGCCCCAGGCAGTCACAGTCATCGGCATGCACGAAAACAAACACGAGCTCCCCCTTCCAGACACCAACAAACAAGGAGGGGTCCAGGTCGCTGTACATCATGCGTGCGCGGTTAAGTAGAAGGCGCTCTAAACTCTTGCGCCACGCCCGCGGCCCGGCCACGGTCCCATCCACAGCCTTCACCAACCTCATGAACTTCTTGCCCACAATAGGTTCCCACATCTTGGGTGTCCTAACATACAGCGGTGTGGTGCCCTCCCACAATTTAGCCGTCTCATCTGAATCCCCGTTAAGGAAGGCCTTAGAAAAATCCAGCACCGCGGAGCCATGCGGCAAGCCTTTGTTGAGGCGCCCGAGATGAAAGCACACTAACAATCGCCAAGTGTCTTTATTTAAGCCCGGGGCAGTCAGGGCTGAGGAGGGCAGGTCAGAAGATCCAGAAAATTCTAGCACCACAGGTCTAGCAAACTCTACTTTCCTGTCAGTGCCGGGAACCGGCTTCATCTGGAAGGTCCATTTGAAACGAAGCAACCGGCCATCCCTTGGGACTAGGTCCACTGGCTCCACACAACCCAGTCCTAACCATCGTTCCCCTGCAGCCAGCATAGCCCCTTGGGTATTGTCTAGCCCTTCCTCGGTTGAGACGTGCCTGGCAACATCATGGAAGGACATGGGGCTTTCAGTGGCAACATCGTGGAAGCTAATCCCCAAGCTGTCAGGGGTGAGGGCTTTAGGGGTGAGAAGATCGCGGGCAGGAGGCAATTCAGAATCCTTGTACTCTACCCCTTTCATGGCAGCCACCATAGGCAATGAGAGACCCCGAGCAGCGACATCGAGGGAAAAATTATTCAATCGCATGCAGCCAAACCCCGCTCGGGACAGCTGTGTGCTGCTCACTGTAACCCCGGGTAGCGTCAAGAACGGCTGTCCTAATAAGGCGGGCCCATCATACCCCTCTACCACACACATGGGCGTGTCTGCGCCGAGTATGGTTAAGGGAAATTCCCCCAGGACCTTGTAGGACCCTGACCTAGCAAAATCAGTGACCTGAGTCCAATGAGAGGGCAGCAAAGGAAAGTCTACACAGTTGGCCCCGATAATAGAGACCTGGGCCTGGGTATCAATGAGGAGCCCACAATTCAGCGCCCTAGAGGTTAACAAGGAAGAGATGACTGCAGTGCTCGGGCCCAGCTGAGGGGGTACGCCTGCAGTCTGTGGTGGGCGGCGAAGGGAGCCTAACCCCATGTTATTGTCCCGGCGCAGCCCTAGAACAATCTTGCTGAGCAACCCACCACCCCGGCGAGGCTGACTAACGGCAGCCGGACCCTGGCTAACGGCAGGGGTAATGCCCTCCCTACTACCCTCGCGCAGGTCAGCAGGGGGCTCGCGAGCTAAGCTCTGCACATCTGCAGCAAGTGCCACCAGATCACCGTCCTCCTCAACATGCTCATCGTCCTCTACCTCCCGAGCTTCGGCAGACATTTGCATAGGGTCAGAGGCAGGCATGGGTAAAAGAGGGGCAATCACGTCACCTGGTGGAGGCCGCAAGAAGTTGTCCGCGTCCTCGTAGTAGTGCAGAAGGCGCTCCCACGCACTTGTGTTCGGTTGATAGTGCTTGAGCTTGCTCCACGGGATGTGGTATTGCTTGTCCTGCAAGGAAACAACGGCCTTGCGCACACTCCCATCCACGGACACTACCGTGGCTGGACCATTCCACTGTCCCCTCTTTCCAAAGGGGCCCTCTTTATGCACCCAAACCAGGTCTCCTACACTATAGGCGGTAACCGGCCTACGTGTATCCCTTCGTACCAGGTTGGCAAATCTACCCTGCAAATGGCGTGCCCACTCCTCTTCTATCTCTGGTGGGTAGTGGCCGTGCTGCAATCCCTCAGCTGTTATCACCACATTGCGAGAAGGAATGGACAACAACACACGCCGATTAAGGCATGCACAAATCCGCAACGCCCACATGAGGCGGGCTGCGTATGCTGAAAGGGATGCATCACCTTGTCTCCGTGCAGCTTGCTTGAATTCTTGCACGGCACGCTCCACTATACCCTGACCAGTGTGGTCCTCACGCCCAACTGTCTTGAGGCATTCAAATCCAGGCTGGCCCTCTAGACACGCGAACTGCCTGTCCATCTGTATTGACTCGAGTGGTGAGAAAAAGGACGAAGAGACATCAATGGCTTCTGCCAGGTCGGCGGCTTCCATATGACGCAAAGGAACTACAGCTACGTTGTGAGCATATCTATCTATTGCAATAAAGTATGGCATGTGTGCCCAGAACAGCACATCACCTACGATTTCCCCTTTCTCGCAGGTGGATGCTTTACATGGTGGCGAGGAGGCTTGGGGCCCGACGATTGACATTGTGGACAATTTTCGTAACACTCACGACATGCTTCCAGCATTGGCGCCCCACCAAAAGCCCTAGCAAACTTGTAAGCGTTTGTTCCATGGCCAAAGAAGATGTGAAACCGAGACGCACAGGCATACTTGAAAATTGGATCTGTATTGATCAAGTTTGATATTGCCTTAACATCCGCAGCATCGGCCATAAAACTGCCTACATCGTCTACTGCCAGGAGCCTCCTATGCTCCATAGCGCTGTCCTGCCCTGGGGCCTTCAGTTTTCCTGAGCATTGCGCACCCACGTGAACCGCTGGCGCCTAATAGGCCCAGCCTTGCCAACATTGTCCGCCTGGTTGGCAGCAGTCCGCGACTTGCAAAACCGGGCCTTGTGCCCTGGCTTATGGCACTTGCCACACAGGTTCGTCCCCAACGGGAAAGCCTTGTTGGCCTTGCAGGTCTCGCGGGTGTGACCAGTCCCCTGGCAGCGAGGACACTTCAGGCGCCCGTCACCGGCGCCAAAAACGGCCCTGATGGCAGGGCCATCGGCATTGACTGCTGGCGTCGGCTTCACGGCACCCTTGCCGGCCAGCTCCTGAGCAGCGCCACCGAGCGCCATGATCTCGCGGATGCAGGCGAAAGCAGCAGCCTTGCTCGCCAGCTTCTCCTTGGTCAGGACGGACGCCAGACTCTGCACGGTGCTTTCTGACATAGCACCGCTGCCAAGGGCCTTGCCCAAGAACAGGACCACCGAAAAATCATCAGCAAATTTTAGATTGGTTTCTTCGAGCATCCGCTCGAAGGCCAGCGTGGCCTTGGCAGTGTCACCGGACACTTCGAACGTCAGAATCTGCATGACGTCCTTGATGGACTTCACCAGCCCTGTCGGCGCGAGAAGCTCAGTGAGCCGCTCAAGGAACTGATTCCAGTCCCATGCCTTCTCCTGGGCGATCCGAATCAGGTCCCGCACCGCCTGCGGCCCTTTGCTGGCCAGTGGAGCCCCCCGCAAGATCCGAAAAATCTGCGCGGGAGTCTTCACTACCGTGCGGACTTTCTCCTCCCAGGCCTTGATTGCCCAGACAAAGTCACGGTTTTCCTTGTCCGTAGCCTTGTCGGCCAACGGCTCTGGCAGCATGCGAACCACCAGTTCGTGCTGTCGCAGCTCCTTGTAAGCATCGGCACCATCGCCAGTCAACTGAATGGCGTCCGTGTCGGAACGGGAACCGCGAGCCATTGTAAATAGCAGCTTTTGAGTACGAGTTGAGATTGAGAATGATGCTTGCAAGAATGCGGCACTAGGTGCCTGGGTTTATTATCAATTTATATGGTTACAAGTCATGTGTGCAACCCCAAGATTGCGATAGGCCTTATCGTCATTGCACCAATCACATTTCATGTGCATTAGCGATTTCCAAGAGGCACACTGAACTAGCGTTACGCCAGCGTTGCACAATGCTTCTAGACGCTTCTAGAACCATTTACAAATATCCATTAGCAGGGAATATTGCCGTATTCGTCTGCCCGCTGAAGGGGTGTTTTATCTCATCAATCCTTGGCACGACTTCAACAGCCTGACCGACAGTCAGTGCTCAACAGTCAGCGCGACCACTAGTTATAATGCATCAGCTTGGCTATACTGCCACCATGGTCATGTACACAAGCTGTGTGCAGCAATTGTGAGTATTGTTTCACAGATTTACATTCCATTATGCATGCACCAGTTTATACACGCATTTCGGTCAAGCAACAGATTGCAACTTCAGCAGCAGCATGGGAAGTGCAAAAGGCATTTGGAACAGTAGGGTCAGCAGCTCCATTCCCTTGTAATGTGGATACAAGGTAAAAGCTTTCCCCTGCGGCAGCCGGCTCCCGACGCGCGTGGGGTGTGCGCTTACCCAAGCATCCAACTCCGGGTGCTGGCGAGTGGGAATTCCATCCTCCTCGAGGTAGCGAGCCACCTGCTTACATAGACCCAACGTCAGATTGTGAAAGATATCCATCGGATACTGCCGGTAGCGGTCAAAGAATCGAAGCTCCCGCCAAGGCCACAGCGGCTGATACATCACCCCGGTCTCCTTCGCCTTCTCTTTCCGTGCCGTGGCCGTCGCCATGCCCTCCATCTCCTCCAATATTTCCGCCGTTTGCTTCTCACTGCGCATGTACTCCGCCACGTCCACCGTCGCATCCGCCCAGTCGTCGTGGTGAACGTTGCAAAAGGGGCATCCCTGCAGTGGCGCACACACCCACAATGCGCCGCACACCAAGGTACGCAGAAATAAAAGAAGGCCTGATGGTTACGGTGATAACAAACCAACACAGCTTCCCAATACATCAAGGTCACATGGGCAGCACCCCGAACCAAGCTACGTGACAACATCACTCACTTTGTCGCCGGTGCAACCCTTGTGCCCCATCGCGCCGTTGCGGGCGGCCGAATCCATCACGTTCAGGTTCGCGACACGGATTTCCCACCGCTCCATTGGCGTATTGGGAAACTTCACAAGCATGGGCACGCCCTCTGCCATCGCATCCATGTCCTCCACAAGACACTCAAGGACTGCCTCTCGTGGCACATGTGTATCTCTCACGGTGATGGGGAAGATCATGTCTCTTGACTTGTTGTCGGCGCGCTCGATGTTCAGAACAGTGAACAAATGCGCTTCCAGCGTCCCATGCCGATGGAGATACTCCTCAAATGAGTCATCCCACAACGCCACTACCAAATATAGGATGCGTAGACCATCCTTAGAAGGGCGGTAACAGCGGAATTCGGCTTCCCATCTAGAGAATCTCAGCCTCTTGTACCGAGGCTTGTCCGGGGACAGGTTGTACGACCTGCGCATGAAGAACACTCGCCCGCCCTCTCGGTCAGCCTCGGCAAATTTCCTCCACTTACGGACGCCAACCACGTCAATGTGACCCCCGTAGTTCAGTAAAGAGATCTCCTGCTCATGCTTCGTCCAGAAGACCTCACTGACACGATCGGCATCCCGCGGTACGGTCCCCCCGGACAATCCCTTGCGCGGTAGAAGAACCTGCAGGCATCATGACGGCGGGCAAATACTATAGGATTGTCATCAATATACAATACTAGATCCATCCAAGCGTGCTGGACGTGCACACGTCAATATCCTCCCACCAAATGTAGTGCACTCTGTGTCATCCTGCGCATGCGTGGTCTCAATTTAGGATGCCGAGGATGCCGAGGAGTGGCTAACCTCGGGAAAATAGTGTTCGGAACTTTGCGCTCATGCAGGACCAAAAAGGCTACGACATTATTTGGTCTCTAAACACACCACATTGCTGCATAAACACTGTCATCATACTTGATATATGGTGCAAACATTGCACTTCCCACAACCCAGTTTAATAACCATGCTTGCACTGGCCCGGATGCATGCCCATTACGGCAGTTTATAGTGGTCAACTGGTACCAACCAACAAGGGAGCCCGGACAGACACCAATCTGTTTTCAGCAGAATGCAATTAACTCAGCATGTGCAATCCCAAGGGCATATCATGATGAGTGTACATCGACACAAAAGCACCATCCGTGCCACTTACCGGACTTTCGCCCATGGCTCACGAGTACCGTCAGCGTTTACTTGCATGAAGACAGCGCGGACAAGGCAAAGTTCTTCTCGCTTTCGCTGCCCCTTGTTGTTGTCCATTAACACCATGATGGTGTCCCCAATGCGGACGACACTCTGCCGCTTCTCACTGGAACTTGCTGCCAAGGCGGGAAGCTGCACCTCCTGTTGTTGAACTGTTGGATGGGTGTTGTAAAACTGGGTCTGATTGAAAGTCCACACACGCCGATCCTCATTCATCTCGTGTTCTAGCAACAGTTTCCCCGTGAACGACTCATTCTGCAGCAGAGCGGATAGCGTTGACTGTATGCTGATGTAAGTGAACTTGACTGCCTCACGCAAAGGATCGCCCTCTGCCTCCGCTGGGACCCAATTCACAGTCAGTGCGTCCGCAAGGGGCAGGCCCTTCTCCAATGACCGTCTCCTAGCCACGCCGAACTCCCCGTGGCTGGTCACACTGTATTGTGGGTGCTTCGCCAGTTCCTGAAACGCTTCGATGCACTTATCAGGAAGACCAAACTCCGTGGCTATGCAGAAAAGCGAAGCCTGTGTAAAATCCGCGTTCCCAGACAACGGCTTAGACCATGCCCATGGGTTTCTTGATGCACGGCCGGCGCCGGCCTCAACATCACCAGCCGTTCCTCCCCCACCGTCTGTCGTAAGCCCCTCCTCCGCCATCGCCCCCCCTGCCCCACCGTCTGCCGTAAACTCCTCCTCCGCCATCGCCCCCCATTCCTCCTCCATTGAGTCATCAGGGCGCGGCTCAGCAGGCTCTACGCCTTCCATGCCCGCCGCATCGGGCTCCGGCGACCGTGTATCCACTTCAGCCACTTCAACAGCTTCGGCGGTCTTCAACAGCTGTTCACCTTGCGGGCATTCCTGGCGTGGCTCACCAAACAGCCTTCGCCGTTTGGCTCCGTCGTTCCCGCCGCTGGGAACGGACCAGGAGGCACCGACATTGGGGCGCGCGACGAGCGGTTGTGGACCGATATCGGGGAACGAGAAGGGTGCCTGACGACGAGAACGTTCAAGGGCCTCACCTACGAACGACTTTTGGGGGGACTTGTAATATGCCTGAGATCGACGAGTCTTCAGCCAGCTCATTTGCTTGTCAGGCTGACAATTCCGTGCGCATCGTTGCCATGCAGTGTCGTCCCATTAATATTGTATACACCTCCAGTTGCAACAAACGCCATGGACGTACAGCAATTACAACACGAGGCTTACACCAATACCTAACTAAACCGAAGGTGGTACACAACTGCCGCGGGAAGGAGGGGGGTGATACACAAATACCGTAAGTGATACACAATTGCAGCTTACAAGTGATACACAATTGCAGCCAGGTCGACAGCGGGTCGCTGCGTACCTGCCGTGGGAAGGAGGACAAGTGATACACAAATACCGTACAAGTGATACACAAATACCGTACAAGTGATACACAATTGCAGCCAGGACAACAGCGGGTCGCTGCGTACCTGCCGTGGGAAGGAGGACAAGTGATACACAAATACCGGACAAGTGATACACAAATACCGTACAAGTGATACACAATTGCAGCCAGCACAACAGCGAGTGGCTGCGTACCTGCCGTGGGAAGGAGGGGGGTGGTACACAACTGCCGCCAGTATAACAGCGGGTTGCCGCGTTTTAGGGTGACCTGACAGCGATGCCGCAAGAACGTGTACCGTGCGATGTTTGGTTTGCCCCTGACCACTGGGGTTGTAGCCGTCGGATGGCTGCAACCACGTGTGTACGCGAAATTTGACAGTGCACCAGGAGTGCACGCGAAATTTGAAAGTGCGCCTTCACGTCTTCACCACCGTAGGTGACTCCAGTTGACGTTTACGCGCAGCTCATCAGTTTCTATGGCGCCCAAGCTCAAGAAGAAGGCCATGATGTCGCGGGAGGAGGAGGACATCGGCCGGCGGCGCAAGAAAAGCCGCCAGTTGCCTTCCTCCGAATCCGAATCCGAATCCGATTCCTCTTCCTCGTCGTCCTCCGGCGAGGACGACGATATGGCGCCCCCCCGGATGCACCGGCCACCACCTCCGCCGGCAGGAACTTGCAAATCGCGGCCAACAGGGCGGAGGAGGGCCTCAGGCAGGAGGTGGCGGCATTGAGACAAGACGTCGCCAGTCTCATGACGCGACTGGGCACCAAACTGCCCAGGAATTTCGTGGGTAGCACATTACGCATTTTATAGCTTATTTGCTGAACTTTTTTGCTTTACACGATTCATTATTCCAGATTTCTAACTTCGCACTTTCTCTATCTTGCACATTGCACGTTTGCAGAAGACGACCCCAGCTTTTTCGGCAGCTGTCGAACACCTCTCCAGGCATTGCCTGAGCGTTCGCCCTGACGTCGGGCAAGCCGTTCAGCTGGACCAGGAGCGGTCCGTCAGGGAGATGGGTCTGCGTGGCGCGATCGCCATGTTCTTCCAGGAGTCGGGCATCGTGAGAAGCCCCGCCGACTCGGTTCCTGCGGAGGATTACGTTCAAGTCCGGGCTGCGCTGATCAAGCGCCTGGCCAACCACCGGTCCAACTTGTACAAGTTTGGCCTGGTGCGTGTGTCCGACGATTACACGCCGTGGTTGGTGGGGACGGCCACCACCAATCGCATCAAGAAGTACGCAGACCTTCCAGCATGGCTGAAGGAGGACTTCTGCCGCGTGGTACTTTTGTACTATCTGAAGATGTTGCACTTCACGGTGCAGGTAAGCAGCCTTCTTATCATTGTTTCGTGGCATGCGCTTACTTTCTTTAACACATTGGTACATAGGCCTATACTGCATGTCACTCCATTTAGTTTTTGTATGCCAACAATGACTTATATTGTTTGTTCAATGCATGCACGGTTAAAATGAATGTACTTGCCGTGTGATCATGACACCACAAGCAGGAGCTGCGGGACAAGCGGCCTGAGCTGTGGGAAGATTGGGAAGACATCGCCTCCAAGTGCTGGGACAAGAAGAAGGTGCGCGAGGCCCTTCAGGCCACGACCGTGATGCGGTCTGGGCCAAGGCGCGAGTGGGACGACGTGGAGGAACGTTTCAAGGAGGTGGCGAGGACGCGTGCTTCCTTCCGGCAGGTGCCAGCGCGTGTCTTGTTCGACAACATAAACAACCCGTGGCCCTACTCTGACGCAAGCACAAACTCGCACAACCGCACAAGCATCGGCGCCTCGAGCGCACCAAGCGAGCGCACATCAGAACCTGCCGAGGAGACCCCATCCATCGGCGCCGCGAGCGGGGATGTCACGCACTCGGCACCGGGCCAGCCCCAGTCAGCACCTTTGTAGAAGACCCCACCCATCGGTGCCTCGAGCGAGTTTGTCACGCAATCCAATGGATGATAACAAAGCCAATAAATATTTAAGGATGTCATCAGCCGACTTGGTTATCTGATCATATATTGTGCTACCATGGTCCGGATTATCCCGATTTCTGGCCTGCGATGGTTGTCTCCTTGATGTCTTGTGTTAGAGTTTCAATGTATTATAAATGCGACAAGGACATCGGCTGAAATGTGAGAATGAAGACATATTGGGGAGGGGACATGCCTAAAGGGCACTTTTCTGGAAACCATACCTATGCATGTGCAAAAAATCCAATGATGATTGGGGACCATAAATATGATTAAAAAAAAATTTTCCAGCCACTTGGGGGGGGTACTAGCCCCCACCATACACCGGTAACGCGCTAAAAATAGAAAAAGACGCTATTTTAGTCACATTTTCCCTAGGACAATGGGCAAACATATTGGGACCAAATCATATATTCCCGCATAGTTCCCCCACTTTTGAGAAATTCTACCTAATTGGGACCAAGAAATAAGAATGTTTACTCACGTTGATGGATTTCCCGCAAAACAGGTACTTTTTTAATCCAAAAAAAAAAAATCAAATCATAAACACATCATATCATGCTCCACCATATATTCCCAAATATTACAGGTGGGGGGACATGCAGCCCCAAATTTTCAGGTCATTCTGACGAGCGCAGCTCTAGTTGATGGATTTCCTAGGTAGCCACCTGTGACGAAGCTAAGGGAGGTTTCTTAGTGTATCTTACACCATAAACACCCCTTTATCCATCCAAACCATGCAAAAACTGGCCAAACCACATGCTGCCAACCTCTGCACATACGGTACCTCCTATGTTCAAGGTTTGACGCCATTCTGACAAGAACTGCCCAAGTTACAACCATTCCAAGACGGCCACCCATGTAGACTCTACAAGGAAATTAGAGTAACCATTCAGCCACACTAGCACCTCCTTCTTCATCAAGGACATCTGCAAACTGACCAAAGCACACATAATTAACTCTTGCACGCTGACGGCAACGCATGCTCAACGTGGGGGTCATTGTGACAAGAACTACTCAAGTTGATGGGTTTCCTATATGACCACCTGACAAGGCGCTAAGGACCACTCAGTAAGTTAGTAACCCCACAGTGCCACTTCGTATGCCATCCAACATGCACCAAAACCATGCTGAGTATGTTTACAATGTACGAAGGGGTGGCCACGCACCTCATATGTCTTCATCATCCCTCCAGCATGGCCAGCCTTGTAAATATGTTCATAGCCTTGACGATGGTAGCCCTAATATGCCTAAGCAGCATTTCCTATGTTTCTCCTAGGTTAGAGTGTAAGGTTGATGACAACCAAGCTAATCAACTCAACAACACCTCCTAAACTGTCCTCCCCGGCATGGATGACAAACTGGGACTATGGAGGGCAAGGAACCAAGTAGGAACATGGTATATATAGCTTGCATGCAGTCATGCATGTCAACCATGGTTGGCTCAGCACATTGTAGTCTTGTCACATCATCATAACAAAGGAAAGCTCAAACAACCATTGGTGACAGCTATCTACATGCAGTCACACAAATGCAATATCTCCAACATCATCATCACTAAAACACTTCCATCCCTGCACGATAAAATTCAAAGAAACTATTGGCGGCCCTTCAGCGCATGAGCGCTGTGATGCCGCTGCGAAGAGAGGGTGCGTCACTCTCACACAACAAGAAGCGTCCATACGCACAACATCCTTGCCGGAACACGTTTTATGAAATGCCTTATACCTTCCCGAAGAGCTA